>ML330429.1:0-138622 GCA_005239505.1 Nicotiana paniculata | reverse complement strand
CTTTCCAAGATGTTCTTGGAACATTTTAGTCACTAACCTTTGATAGGTGGCTCCAATATTTTTCAAGCCAAAAAGCATAACTTTATAACAGTATGTCCCCCTATTTGTAATGAAGGAAGTTTTTTCCTCACCTGAGGGATTAATTTTTAATCTGATTATAACCAGAATATGCATCTAATAAGCTTAATAATTCATGACCTGCTGTGGCATCAATCATTTGATCTATATGTGGCAATGAGAATGAATCTTTGGGGCATGCTTTATTTAAATCAGTATAATCTACGCATACTCTCCATTTGCCATTCTTTTTAGGTAGTACCATGATGTTCGCTAGCCAGTTAGGGTTGGTTACCTCTCGTATCGAACCGATCTTCAAGAGTTTCTATACCTCTTAGTCGATCACTTTGTTCTTGAATGGTCTTTGATTTCTTTTCTTCTACTTAACATGTACGAAGGATAGATCTTCATTTAGTTTATGAGTCATCACTTCTGGTGGGATGCCTGTCATATCTGAGTGGGACCACACAAAGCAGTTGCGTTAGACTTTAAATAGTCAATTAACTTACCTCTTCGACCGCGGCCCAACCTCGTGCCTATATACACTTTCTGCTTAGGATTTTGTTAAGATAATGGAACAGATTCGAGCTCCTCCGTAGTTGTTTTGATATGCTCATCTTCCTCCGGTTCATGAATGACGTCCGATCTAGAATTCTCATCCGTGTGGTCTAATGCACCTTCCATGGTAACTTGATTCACCTTCTCGTAAGTATTTTCTTTCGTACCTGTTTCAACAATAATCCCTTCTGTACCTATTTGGGTAGTAATTTCTTCCATGCCTATTTGGGTAGTGTTACCCGCTTGGGAGATTCCCTTATCTCGTAATTCTTCCACCTCTGTTTTCTTGTTCTAGTGTACCACAGAGTTTATATTTCTTGTGGTCTGCTGATCGCCTTTAATTTGCTGAATTCCCCATTCAGAGGGGAATTTAATTACCTGATGCAACGTGTAGGGTATTGCTTTCATGTCGTGGATCCATGGCCTTCCCACGATTACGTTATAAGCCATGTCAATATCGATGACTTGGAACCTGGTACTTTTGATCACCCCCTCAGCATAAGTGCTAAGCTCAATTTCTCCTTTTGTTATAATCGCAGAGTTATCAAACCCTGATATGGCTCGTGCCCTGGGATTACTTGATTCCCCAGTAGCATTTCTTCCACGACTCTTACCAATATGATATTGATTGAACTGCCTAGATCAATCAACACTCTTTTTATGTTAGTGTCATGAATAAGTAAAGATATTACCAGAGCATCATTATGAGGAAGCATTAATCCGCCGATATCTGCATCATCGAAGGTTATATCGTCCTCTTCCATATTTCCATGAGCCCGTTTTCCATGTGTAATTGTGAACTTTGTGGTTGTTTTGCAGACCACTCCGTTTACTTCTTCACCTCCGTGTATCACGTTGACGGTTCATTTTGGAGAAGGAGTCTTTGGGGGCTCCTACCTGTTCCTCATATATGCCTGTTTACCTTTATCACTAAACAATTCTGTTAAATAGCCCTGTTTCAATAAATTTTCTACTTCACCTTGTAAAAATCTGCAATCCGCAGTTTTGTGCCCATGATCGTTGTGGAATTCACACCAGTGATCTGGGTTCCTTCTACTTGGATTTGACCGCATCTCTTTGGGCCACTTAACCTTGTCTCCCATGTTCCTCAATATTGAGACAAGTTCAGTAGTACTTACATTAAAGGTATGATCCCCAATTTGAGTATTACCTCTAGGTCGTTCATCTCGATCTTTTCTGGATCTAGGTGAGGATGAGACTATGTCTCTTCCTTGTGCTCTATAGTCCGACCTAGAGTTTTTGAATCTGGGACGAATATCGCATCTCGAGGGTCCTAAGTAAGGATCGTACCTATATTTACCTGATCTTCTATCTGATTCGGGACATCTGGATCTGGAATGATCTTCATCTCTCGAACGAGCAATGATATCTTCTTCTATTCAGAGTTTAGTTTTATACCTGTTGTATACATCGTTCCACGTTGTAGCGGGGAATTCTCTTAGACTTTCCTTAAGTCATCTCATGGCTTCTGAGCTTTTATCGTTTACGTTGCTTGCAAATTCCATGGCTTCCCAATTATCAGGCACCCTGTGTAACTGCATTCTTTCTCGTTGAAACCTGTCTAAAAACTCACAGAGTAGTTCCGTGTCTCCTTGTTTTATTTTGAATATGTCTTCCATTCTTTTCTCAACTTTTTGTGCACTATAGTGTGCTTTTATAAATGAATCTGCAAGCTCAGCAAAATAGTCAATAGAATTTTCAGGGAGAAGAGAATACCAGGTTAGGGCTCCTTTTGGTGAGTGTCCTCAAATGTTTTGACAAGGACTGATTCAATCTCTTGTTTTGTTAAATCGTTGCCTTTTACTGCAGTAGTGAAAGCAGCCACATGATCACGTGGGTCAGTTGTTCCATCATATTTGGGAGCGTCAGGCATTTTAAACTTCTTGGGTATAGGCAAGGGTGTCGCACTTGGCTTCCAAGGTTGTTGAGAATACCTATCAACATCAATGCCTTTTATGATAGGTGGTACTACAAGAATTTGTTCACTACGATCATTTTGCTCCTTCATTTGTTTCTGCATGGTTAGCAGTAAATTTTGTAATTATGAGTTATTAGATATACCTGGTCTCGCTTCGAGAGATTCATTAGGACTATCTCCTCTTCCTGAGTTTGCCAACCCAGATAAAGGATTTTCCATGGTGATGGTATTATTGGGGGGTGGCGTCGGTGGTGTAGGTAACGTTGCCGGTAATCCCCTCATAAATTCTTGTAAAGATTGGCTCACATACTCTGCAATCATTTTCTTTACACGATCTTGTTCCACAGTTTGACCATTATCACTATTGTTGTTATTGGATCTTTCTAGGGATTGTTCCCTTGAACCACGTAGGGTTCCTGAAGGCGATGGAATTGGGGTTCCATTCCTTTGCTGGTTGTTGTCGTTGGAGTTCGACATAGTTCAGAGGATATCACTTGAAAAGCAAACAAAGATTATCAGATTCCCGGTAACGGAACCAATTTGTTTAACCAAAGAATTAGATCCTTTGACTAAAGCTATTTCTAGGATGAACACGGGTTACTGATAATCAAGGAAATAGAGAAAAATGAATAATAGACAATATTGCAGAAATATAGAAAAGCGAAGTAAATTGTATTCGAGAATCAGATGCCTTTACAAGCTGTATTCCCCTCCCTTATATAGGATATTCCTTGATATAACGTACAACTCTTGCTATGGTTTATCATTAATGACTAATTATGACATTAATGAGGCGTTACAAAGGATAACGGTAATTGGGGTACGATTACATACCATTCGAGTAATCAATTGTGGGTTCTTGAATCTGCCCGTAGCTTTGTCTAGATTCATTCTAAGCGTGCCTCTTCCCTGTTTTAATCAGGTTGAGTTTCCAGTGACTGATAAGCTCGAGGGTTTATTGAATCGTGCCTCTTTGTTCCGTACCTCTTCAAAGAATCACATCCAGCTGTCGCGTTTTCCTGTGTCCACGTAACTGGCTGAGTTGTCAAAAGCTGGCTTACGTGTGAAATTATTTTTTACCAATACAATCACCCTTCGTGCTTTTACTCTCATCCTCACCATAATTCAATAGAAATGGCACGGTATCACCCTTCCTGCTTTTAAGTTCATAATATGGCACGACATCACCCTTCGTGTTTTTACGCTCATCCTCACAATATCATACACGACATCAGCCTTCGTGCTTTAGCACTCATCCTCACCATAAATTAAATAAAATGACACGACATCACCCTTCATGCTTTAACACTCTTCCTTACCCAAACAAATCAATAACAACAATCCGACAAGGAAAAGTTACAGTACAATAATAATAAAAGCCATAACGTCCCGGCAAGGGAGCCAACAGTAGAATCAATATCATCCCGGCAAGGGAAATAGCTATAACCAATCTCACTTAGTTACTTAACTTCCCGTAATAATTCTTAACTTGAACCAATACTCAACAATGATCAATGCCAAAGAAATACCACGAACATGGATAATTATCAAATTAAACTCAAGTAATGTTCGATGAAAAATCACATAACAATATTTGACTCACGGGCATGCTTGACTCCAACGTATAGATACTCGTCACCACACCTATACGTTGCACATTACACTAACACGTAGAAAATAAGATACCATACCTATTCCCTCAAGCTAAAGTTAAGCCAAACACTTACCTCGAATTCCACGACCAACTCAAGCCTCAATTACCTCTTTTCCTTTAGAATTCGCCTCCAATTCAATTGTATCTAGACATAATTAGCTTAATAATATCAATAAATTCTAAATAATTCAACCCCAATGCTTAATTATGAGTTTTCTATCATTCTTCCCAAAAAGTCAAAAATCGACCCCGGGCTTGCTTGGTCAAAACATGAGATTTGGACCAAAACCCGATCACCCATTCACCCACGAGCCAGAATATTTAATTAGTTTCGAAATCCGACCCCAAATCGAGGTCTAAATTCCCAAATTTGTAAAATCCCTAATTCTCCTAAAATCCCTAATTTCTACCCTTGAAGAACAAGATTTAGGCCTAGAAATCTAATGGGTGTTAATGGATAATGAAGAAAATGAGATTAGAAATACGAACCTATGATTTGGTGATGAAATCCCTCTTCAAAAATCGCCCAAAGTCGGATTCTATGGAAGAAAATATGAAAATGGGGTCTATTTCCGTTTTTCTACCGTTTTAAGACCCTTGGGCAGACCCTCTACACGATCGCGAGGGGGTCTGCTGCGTTCACATATCACTTCCCCCCATTGGCCATCGCGTTCGTGTGCCCATGGCCGCGTTCGCATAGGGTATTGACCCAAATCCCCTGACCAGGCTTCTAAACTATGCGTTCGTACCTAAGCCTATGCGTTCTCATAGTGCAAACCCAACCCCAACCCCAATTACACTTCGCGTTTGCATGGGTTACCACGCGTTCACAAAGAACAAAGAACCAGACACCAAAAACAACACTGTAACGATCCGACCGGTCATTTTGGGTTATCGGACCCCATTTCCTTAAATGAAACTTCCCATTGCGGCTTATTATGATTTATGACTTGCGGGGACTGGTGGTTCGGGATTCGGAAGTGTTTAGAGTGCTATAGGAACACTTGGTTCATTAAGGTTGACCTTTAAGGCCAAGTTTGACTTCGGTCAACATTTTTAGTAAACGACCTCGGAATTAAGTTTCGACGGTTCTAATAGCTTCGTATGATGATTTCGGACTTGGGCGTATGTTCGGAATGGCTTTTGGATGACCCAAGAGCGTTTCGGCGCCCAATAATGAAATAAGAGTTCCTTAAGTTCCTATTTGTGGTTTGGGATGTGTTTTTGAGTTATCGAGGTCTGAATGAAATTTTGAGATCGGGAATAGTTTTGTTATGTTATTTATGACTTGCCTACAAAATTTGGTGTCATTCCGAGTAGTATAGGTCGATTCAGCGCGTTATTTGCGAAGCCTAGAAAACTTAAAGTTCCTAAGTTTGGTTTAAGGGGTTTTGAGGTGTGATTTTGAGTTTTAGTGTTGTTTTGAGTGTTCCGAAGGATCGAGCGAGTCTGTGTTATGATTTGGGATTTGTTGGTATATTTGGACGGGGCTCGGGTGGGCCGAGGTGCCTTCCGGACACCACACGAGGCCAAAAACCAGCTGAAATAGTTGCTGGTGCACTTGTTTTGGTGTGACCGCAGGTGCGGTTGCCCAGTCAAAGCTGCGGGATCGCTCCTACGGTCCCAGCCTCACAGGTGCGACCCCTAGTGGACAGCCCATTTCTCGCAGGTTCAGACAAAGTTCCGCAGGAGCGGAGCCGCATGTGCGGGCCCGGGCTTCCTCGTCCATTTCCGCAGGTGCGAGCCTTTGCTCGCAGGTGCGAGACTGCAGGTGCGGTCCTTGAGCCGCAGGTGCGGAACCACTGTCAGGTAGTGTTTCCTTAAAATGCGGGATTCTTCATTTTTTCTTCATTTCTTCCTCCATTAGAATACTTTTGAGAGCTTGGGAAAAGGGCTCCACGACCCAACCACTGAAAGTTAAGTAAATTCTATCGAAAGTTAGTTAATGCATGCATTCTTAGTAAGGTTTAACTTATTAATTAGTGAAAAATTTAGGAATTTGGGTAGTAACCTAGGGCCTTCGAGAATTTTGAAAATTTCCCGTGAATTAGCTATGAAATCAAGTAAAAATCATGTATTAACGATCCTTAGGTTAAGGGTGAGTGTCTCCCTCGTGAATTTTTGGGAATCCGAGTGTGCGGGCTCGGGGTGAATTTTTGGATTTATTCAAGAATGATGAATCTACTAAATAAGTAGGAGAATTTCCATACATTGAGCATAAATTGATGTATTTGTATAACATTTGGCTAGTTTCGAGTCCTCGGGTGTAGAGTTCGGAGTTTCGGGCGCGTTCTTGGTCCGGAGGGTAGATTCGACATGAGGTGAGTCTCCTTCTAACCTTGTAAGAGGGAATTGTCCCCCTAGGTGATTTAAATGCTATACGTGATAACTGTGGGGGCTACGTACGTACAAAGTGATGAGAGTCCGTACGTAGCGACTATTATTATTATGCCTGGGTAGTTAGGCTCACATCATGACTTGTGTTTTACTTGATATGAAATATATGCTTAATAAATTAAATGTTACATGCGGCTTATTTCCCTGAGATCATGGAATTTGAGAAAATTTGTAAGGAATTGTCTACTGAAAGGTAATTGAAAAAGGAATAATGCGTGTGCATGTGACCGCTTCGCAATTTACGTTCCGCGAACGGAGTGTGATTTACCCCACTCTTAGGGGAACGGGCCGTACGCCACGTCGGATTGAGAGATGCACTTTTGGTTCGGGCCGTTCGATCCTCGGCAGTGCATAGAGAGGATTACTTCATGGTATAGATGCACATTTGGTTCGGGCCGTTCGATCCTCGGCAGTGCATAGAGAGGATTACTTCATGGTATAGATGCACATTTGGTTCGGGCCGTTCGATACTCGAGAGTGCATATATGTGAGTACTTTATGGAAAGGTGCACTTATGGTTCGAGACTTTCAACCCTCGACAGTGCACAAACATGACTATATTATGACTCCGGTCGGTTGTCATTACCCTGTATGCGCATGATTTATTTGTTATTAAAATTCATGGACATTGATTTGAGAGATATTTGGGGGAAGGTGAAGTAGTAATTGTTTATTCATTTTCAGTACTTCCTTGGATTTCAGTGCCTTATATATATATATATATATATATATATATATATATATATATATATATATATATATATATATATATATATATATATATATATATATATATATATTTGCTGCTTCACTGCCTTTACATGCCTACCGCTTTCATCATATTATGTTAAATTATATTGTTGGACCTTAGTGAGTGTCATGTCGACCTCTCGTCACTACCACTTCGAGGTTAGGCGGGATACTCACTGGGTACATATATGTTTATGTACTCATGCTACGCTTATGTACTTAATTATACAGGTTCTGAGGCTGGTGCATCTGGTTGTCAGACCGGAGCTTGATTTGATTATAGATGGACCTGACTTCACGGTGAGCTGATTTCTCCTGGCGATATCCGGTAGCACCATGGGGTTTCCTTTTTCTTATTTCCCGTCTATTTCCTTCAGACAGTGAGACTATATATTATATCTTTTGTATATTCTGTTAGTATGCCCGTAGGACTTGTGACACTAGTTCCTGGCACACACGTGATAGTTATTATGGATGTCGGGTTTGTATATATATTGGCTCATGCCTCTTCATGACCGCTTTTGATTAAAAACTGGCTAATTATCATTGTCGATTCATGTTTTAAGTTTTAGAAACTGAGTGTAGGTTGAAATGTTTAATCTAATAAGAAACAACCCTTAGTAAATTTAGTGTTGGCTTGCCTGACCCCGCTGTTGGGCTCCATCACGACCTAAGTTAGGATTTTGGGTCGTGACAACATGGTATCATAGCACTAGGTTCATATAAGTCTCACAAGTCACGGGCAAACCCAGTAGAGTCATGCGGATCGGTACGGAGACATCTGTACTCATCTTCAGGAGGCTATAGGGTGTTAGGAAACCTCTCTTTGTTATTAATCTATCGTGCAGTCGATGATTTACTAAACTTATTCTTCTATTCTCTCACAGATGGTGAGGACGCGTGCATCTGATTTTCAAGACCCGGGACGGGCCGCTACCCCTGTTGTCCAAGGCTGCGGTAGAGGCCGAAGGAGGGCACCGGCCCACGATAGGGGACAAGGGCGTCCCAGAGCTATTACAGTTCCGCCACCAGAGGACCCTATTATAGAGGAGAAGGACGAGGTGCCTCTAGCAGATCCTGCTCCAGTAGACTTCATGACGGTGCCAGGCTTCCAGGCAGTCATGGGCCGTATGATGAGATTTATGGACACCATGTCCCAAGCTGGTTTATTTCCAGCAGATCCTGCCACTTCTCAGGCGGGAGGGGGAGTCCAGACCCCTACTGCCCAGGCTGCAGGCCAGAGAGCAGCATTACATCATACCCCGGGTACAATGCCCGTGGCTGGGGTCCAGCCTGTTGCAGCAGCACCTGAGCCCAGACCAGCTGCGGACGGCGATCTGCAGAAGTTATTGGATAGATGGAATCGATTTCACCCTCCAGTATTTGGGGGTGAGCGAGGTGAGGATGCCCAGGACTTTGTGGATAGGTGTAGGGACAGACTGCACAACATGAGGATACTAGAGTCCCATGGAGTGGATTTCACTACCTTCCAATTGGAGGGAGAGCTTGTAGGTGGTGGCAATCCTATATTCTCAGCAGGCCAGCAGATTCTCCTCCTGTCACTTAGGAGCAGTTCACGCAGATGTTTCTGGATAGATATATCCCACCTTCGGAGAGGGAAGAGCTGCGGTATCCGTTTGAGCGGCTAGAGGAGGGACAGATGTCACTGACAGGTTATGAGGCCAGATTTTTAGAGTTGTCTGGCCATGCACTCATGATACTCCCTACTAATGCAGAGAGGGTACGGAGATTTGTGGCTGGGTTGCATCCAGGTATTAGGGTCACCATGGCCCGAGAGGTGGAGATGGGTACTCTTTTTCAGCTCGTGGTAGAGACTGCTCGCAGGATCGAGGGGTATCGGTCGAGGAGCAGAGAGCAGGGGTGACGGGACAAGAGGGCTAGATTCTCTAGATATCTTAGAGGCGCCTCAGCTAGGGGTAGAGGTCAGTTTAGCATTGTTCAGCCCAACATGCCTTTATATTCAGCACCTCCACCACCTCCTCGAGGTGTTCTAGCGAGGCCTCATTTCAGCGCCATGCCAAAGCGTTCCTACCATCCTCCAGCCATTCAGAGTTCACCCAGTGGGTATCCCAGTCATCCGAGATCCTCTGACCCCTACTTCAGTGCTATGCCAGAGGGCCCCCATCGCCCTCTGGCCATTTAGGGTTCTTCTTCGGGGCAGCAAACTATGGTAGTTGGGAGTTTTTACGAGTGTGGAGATCCAGGTCAAATGAGGAGGAAATGTCCTAGGTTTCAGGGCAAGGCCGTACAACAGGGTTATCAGCTGATGGATCCGGCACCAGCAGTCCGACCACCTAAAGGTGGAGGACAGGTTGGCAGGGGTCGTCATAGTGGTGGAGGCCAGTAAGGGGGAGGTCAGGCAGCTCCTGTTCACTCTGGTGAAGCTCAGTCTTCCGGTACTCCAGCCAGATTCTATGCCATTCCGGCCAGATCAGATGCAATGGCCTCAGACGCCATGATCACAGGTATTATCTCAGTATATGGTAGAGAGGATTCAGTATTATATGATCCAGGATCCACCTATTCATATGTTTCAGCATTATTTGCTCATTTTCTGGATGCTCCTCGCGAGTCCTTGGGTTCTCCTATATATGTGTCCACTCCTGTAGGCGATTCTGTGGTGGTAGACCAGATTTATCGGTCTTGTGTGATCACCTTCTATGGGTTAGCAGACCTTTTATTGCTCGACATGGTTGATTTTGAGGTTATTCTAGGCATGAATTGGCTATTTCCTTATCATGCCGTGCTATATTGCCATGCCAAGACAGTTACTTTAGCCATGCCCGAATCGCCTAGGCTGGAGTGGAGAGGTTCCTCAGTTAGTGCAGCCAGCCAGGTTGTTTCATTCCTGAAGGCTCGACATATGGTCGAGAAGGGTTGTCTGGCCTATTTTGCTTATGTGCAGGACACCACCACCGAGTCTCTGATGATTGATTCAGTGCGAGTGGTTCGAGAGTTTGCTGATGTATTTCCTTCAGACCTTCCAGGCATGCCTCCAGACCGTGATATTGATTTCTGCATTGATTTAGCTCCAGGCACCCAACCTATATCTATTCCTCCGTACCGTATGGCTCCGAAGGAGTTGAAGGAGCAGCTTGAGGAGTTGTTAGCTAAGGGGTTCATCAGACCGAGTGTATCGCCGTGGGGTGCTCCAGTTCTATTCGTGAAGAAGAAGGATGGGTCCATGCGGGTGTGTATTGATTACTGCCAGTTGAACAAGGTTACCATTAAGAACAAGTATCCTTTGCCCCGCATTGATGATTTGCTTAACCAGCTGCAGGGTGCTCGTGTGTTTTCTAAGATTGATTTGAGATCGGGATATCATCAGTTAAAGATTCAGGTTTCAGATGTTCCGAAGACTGCTTTTCGTACGAGATATGGCCATTATGAGTTCCTGGTGATGTCCTTTGGCTTGAATAATGCCCCAGCAACATTCATGGACTTGATGAATAGGCTGTTCAGGCCGTATATTGATTCCTTTGTCATTGTCTTCATAGATGACATCTTGATTTACTTATGTAGCCTGGGTGAGCACGAGCAGCATTTGAGGGTTGTGCTCCAGACCTTGTGGGAACAGAAGCTATATGCTAAGTTCTCCAAGTGTGAGTTCTGGTTGGATTCCGTAGCATTAGTGGGGCATGTGGTATCCGGAGAGGGTATCAAGGTTGATCCTCAAAAGATCGAGGCAGTTCAGGGTTGGTCGCATCCTACTTCAGCTACAGAGATCAGGAGATTTTTGGGCCTAGCAGGCTATTATCGCCGATTTGTGGAGGGGTTCTCTTCTATTGCAGATCCATTGACCAAATTGACTCAGAAGAATGCCACATTTCGATGGTCTGATGAGTGTGAGGCGAGCTTTCAGAAACTCAAGGCGACATTGACTTTAGCACCAGTTCTAGTATTGCCCTCCGATTCTGGGATGTACACGGTGTATTGCGACGCTTCACACATTGGTTTGGGATGTGTGTTGATGTAGGACGGTAGAGTTATTGCCTATGCTTCGCGCCAGCTGAAGGTTCATGAGAAAAATTATCCTGTACACGATTTAGAGTTGGCGGCGATTGTTCATGCTCTTAAGATTTGGAGGCACTACTTGTATGGGGTGTCCTGTGCGGTTTATATAGACCACCGTAGCTTGCAGCACTTTTTCAAGCATAGGGATCTTAATTTGGGGCAGCGCAGATGGCTTGAATTGTTGAAGGATTATGATATCACCATTCTTCGTCCGGGCAAGGCAAATATGGTGGCAGATGCTTTGAGCAGGAAGGCGGAGAGTATGGGTAGCTTGGCTTATATTGCAGCAGAAGAGACCTCTATCCTTGGACATTCAGTCCTTGGCCAATTGTCTGGTGAGATTAGACCTTTCAGAGTCTCGTTGAGTTCTTGCACATGTGGTTGTTCAGTCTTCATTATTGGGGGAGATTAAGGCTCGGCAGTATGATGATCTGTGTTTGGAAGAGCTACCAAGGAGGTTATTATTGGAGAGGATGGTGTTCTGAGACTTCAAGGCCACTTATGTGTTCCTAACGTTGATGGCCTGAGGAAGAGGATTCTAGAGGAGGCACACAGTTCTCAGTATTCTGTTCATCCTGGTGCTACGAAGATGTATCGTGATTTGAAGCAGCATTACTAGTGGAGGCGGATGAAGAGGGACACCGTGGAGTATGTGGCTAGGTGTCTTAATTGCCAGCAGGTGAAGTATGAGTACCAGAGGCTAGGAGGCCTAATTCAGCAGATGCCATTCCTGAGTGGAAATGGGAGCGCATCACTATGGACTTCGTGGTTGGGTTTCCTTGGACTTTGAGAAAGGTTGACGCAGTTTGGGTCATTGTGGATAGATCGACCAAATTGGCGCATTTCATTCTAGTAGCTACTACTTATACTTCTGAGAGGTTAGCCCAGATCCACATTCGGGAGATAGTCCGATTGCACAGTGTGCCGGTGTCCATTATATCAAATCGAGGTCCTTAGTTCAACTCGCACTTCTGGAGAGCATTGCATAGTGAGATGGGTACCCAGATAGACCTCAGCACAACATTTCACCCTCAGACTGATGGTCAGTCGGAGCGTACAGTTCAGATATTGGAAGACATGCTCAGGGCATGTGTGATTGACTTCGGAGGTTAGTGGGACCAGTTCTTGCCTTTGCCGAGTTTTCTTAAAATAATAGTTATCAGTCCAGCATTGTGATGGAACAATTTGAGGCTTTGTATGGTCCGCGATGTCGTTCTCCTATCGGGTGGTTTGAGCCTGGCGAGGCTAAGTTATATGGCATCGACCTGGTGAGGGATGCTTTGGAGAAAGTGAAGTTGATCTAGGAGAGGCTCCGCACAGCACAATCTAGAGAGAAGAGATACGTGGATCAGAGGGCGCGTGACATATCATTTATGAGGGAGACAGGTTCTGCTGAAGGTCTCACCGATGAAGGGTATTATGAGGTTTAGGAAGAAAGGCAAGCTGAGCCCGAGGTTTATAGGTCCTTTCGAGGTGTTGAGGCGAGTTGGGGAGGTTTCTTATGAGCTAGCCTTACCTCCCAGTTTATCAGGAGTTCATCCGGTCTTTCATGCATCCATTCTCCGGAGGCACCACACCGACATCTCTCACGTGGTTGATTTCAGCACTATTCTGTTGGATGAGAGGTTGGGCTACGAGGAGGAGCCAATTGCTATTACTGATAGGCAGGATCGCCAGTTGAGGTCCAAAAGAGTTTCTGCAGTGAAGGTCCAGTAGAGGGGCCAACCAGTCGAGGAAGCAACCTGGGAGTCCGAGAAGGACATGCGGAGCAGATATCCACACTTATTCAGCACTTCATGTATGATTTTAGACCCGTTCGAGGACGAACATTTGTTTAAGAGGTGGAGAATGTAACGACCCGACCAGTCGTTTTGCGTTGTCGGACCCCGTTCCCCTAAATGAAACTTCCCATAGCGGCTTATTATGATTTATGACTTGTGGGGACTGATGGTTCGGAATTTGGAAGTGTTTAGAGTGCTATACGAACACTTGGTTCCTTAAGGTTGGCCTTTAAGGCCAAGTTTGACTTCGGTCAATATTTTTAATAAAAGACGTCGCAATCGAGTTTCGACGGTTCTAGTAGCTTTGTATGATGATTTCAGACTTGGGCGTATGTTCGAAATGGGTTTTGGATGACCCGAGAGCGTTTCGGCGCCCAATATTGAAATAAGAGTTCCTTAAATTCCTATTTGTGGTTTGGGACGTGTTTTTGAGTTATCAAGGTCCGAACGAAATTTCAAGACCAGTAATAGTTCCGTTATGTCACTTATGACTTGCTTGCAAAATTTGGTGTCATTCCGAGTAGTATAGGTCGATTCGGCGTGTTGTTAGAGAAGTCTAGAAAACTTAAAGTTCCTAAGTTTGGTTCTAGGGGTTTTGAGGTGTGATTTTGAGTTTTAGCGTTGTTTTGATTGTTCCGAAGGCCCAAGCGAGTCCGTGTTATGATTTGGGACTTGTTGGTATATTTGGACGGGGGCTCGGGTGGGCCCAGGTGCATTCCGGACACCACACGAGGCCAAAAACCAGCTGAAATAGCTGCTGGTGCACCTGTTCTGGTGTGACCGCAGGTGCGGTTGCCCAGTCGCAAGTGTGGGACCGCTCCTGCGGTCCCAGCCTCGCAGGTGCGACCCCTAGTGGACAGCCCATTTCTCGCAGGTGCGGACAAATTTCCGCAGGAGTGGAGCCGCAGGTGCGGTCTCCTCTCCGCAGGTGCAGGCCCAGTCTTCTTCGTCCATTTCCGCATGTGCGAGCTTTTTCTCGCAGGTGCGAGACCGCAGGTGCGGTCCTTGAGCCGCAGGTGCGGAACCACTGTCAGGCAGTGTGTTTCTTTAAAATGCAGGATTCTTCATTTCTTCTTCATTTCTTCCTCCGTTAGAACACTTTGAGAGCTTGGGAAAAGGGCTCCACGACCCAACCACAGAAAGGTAAGTAAATTCTATCTAAATTTAGTTAATGAATGAATTCTTTGTAAGATTTAACTACTTAATTAGTGAAAAATTTAGGAATTTGGGTAGTAACCTAGGGCCTTCGAGAATTTAGAAAATTTCCCCTGAATTAGCTATGAAATCAAGTAAAAATCATGTATTAACGATCCTTAGCTTAAGGGTGAGTGGCTCCCTCGTGAATTTTTCGGAATCCGAGCATGCGGGCTCGGGGTGAATTTTGGAATTTCTTCAAGAATGATGAATCTACTAAATAAATAGTAGAATTTCCATACTTTGAGCATAAATTGATGTATTTGTATAACACTTGGCTAGTTTCGAGTCCTCGGGTGTAGAGTTCGGAGTTTCGGGCGTGTTCTTGGTCCGGAGGGTAGATTCAACACGAGGTGAGTCTCCTTTCTAACCTTGTAAGAGGGAACTGTTCCCCTAGGTGATTTAAATGCTATATGTGATAACTGTGGGGGCTACGTACGTACAAAGTGACGAGAGTCTGTACGTAGCGGCTATTATTATTATGTCCGGGTAGTTAGGCCCACATCATGCCTTGTGTTTTACTTGATATAAACTATATGCTTAATAAATTAAATGTTACATGCAGCTTATTTCCCTGAGATCATGGAATTTGAGAAAATTTGAAAAGAATTGTCTACTGAAAGGTAATTGAAAAAGGAATAATGTGTGTGCATGTGACCGCTTCGCAGTTTACATTCTGCGAGCGGAGTGTGATTTCCCTCACTCTTATGGGAACGGGCTGTATGCCATGGCGGATTGAGAGATGCACTTTTGGTTTGGGCCGTACGATCCTTGGCAATGCATAAAGAGGATTACTTCATGGTATACATGCACTTTTGGTTCGGGCTGTTCGATCCTCGGGAGTGCATATATGTGAGTACTTTATGGAAAGGTGCACTTATGGTTCGGGCCGTTCGACCATCAGCAGTGCACAGACATGACTATATTATGACTCCGGCCGGTTGTCCTTACCCTGTATGTGCATGATTTATTTGTTACTAAAATTCATGGACATTGATTTGAAGGATATTTGGGGGAAGGTGAATAGTAATTGTTTATTCATTTTCAGTACTTCCTTGGATTTCAGTGCCTTATATATATATTTGCTGCTTCACTGCCTTTACATGCCTACCGCTTTCATCATATTATGTTAAATTATATTGTTGGACCTTAGTGAGTGTCATGTTGACCTCTCGTCACTACCTCTTCGAGGTTAGGCGGATACTCACTGGGTACATATATGTTTATGTACTCATGCTATGCTTCTGTACTTAATTGTACAGGTTCTGAGGGTGGTGCATCTGGTTGTCGGCCAGAGCTTGATTTGATTATAGACGGACCCGACTTCACGGTGAGCTGCTTTCTCCTGGCGATATCCGGCAGCACCATGGGGTTTTCTTTTGCTTATTTCCCGTCTATTTCCTTCAGACAGTAGGACTGTATATTATATCTTTTGTATATTCTATTAGTATGCCCGTAAGACTTGTGACACTAGTTCCTGGCACACACGTGATAGTTATTATGGATTTCGGGTTAGTATATATATTGGCTCACGCCTCTTCATGACTGCTTTTGATTAAAAACTGGCTAATTATCATTGTCGATTCATGTTTTAAGTTTTAGAAACTAAGTGTAGGTTGAAATGTTTAATATAATAAGAAAGAACCCTTGGTAAATTTAGTGTTGGCTTGCCTAAACCCGCTGTTGGGCTCCATCACGTCCTAAGTTAGGATTTTGGGTCGTGACAAGTACTCCACCAGATTTTTTCCTAAGTCCGAAACACTCCGACGCCTATCCGAAACTCATCCGAGCCCTCGGGGATCCAAACCAAACATGTACACAACCTTAAAAATATCCACGGACTTACTCGTGCAATCAAATCGCCAAAATAACATCTTAAACAACGAATTTAACATAAAAATCAAAGAAAAATCTCAAGAACCTTCAGAGTTTATACAATTACGGGTCCGAATCACATCAAATGACCTCTGTTTCTTACCAAATTTTACAGGCACAGATCAAATATCATATTAAACCTGTACCGGGATCCGAAATCAAAATACGGGCCCGATACCATAAATTTCAAATATAATCAAATTTCTAAAAACTCTTATATTTCAGTAAAACAATTTCTTTCAAAAATTTATTTCTCGGCCTTGGGACCTCTGAATTCAATTCCAGGCATACGCCCATGTCCCATATTTTCCTACGGACCCTCCGGGACCGTCAAATCATGGGTTCAGGTCCGTTTACCCAAAATATTGACCGAAGTCAACTTAAATTCATGTTTTAAGGAAAAATTAGCATTTTTCTCAGTTTTTCATATAAAAGCTTTCCGGATATACGCCCGGACTGCGCATGCAAAACGAGGTGAGATAAAAGGAGGTTTTCAAGGACTCGGATTACAATTTTGACTTATAAAATAGGAGATGACCTTTTGGGTCATCACAAAAATAACAAAGTGGTTTAACGCTTTTAGAAGACCAATCAAAGTGCAATATCAACTAACAACAAAAGGAAAAGAAAGATTACCTTTGTATTGATAGATCTGAGTTCAAACTACAACAACTGGACAATTTCTTAAAAGAACATTCTTCGACGACCTCAACCGGAATCGATTACCGGAGTTTTTAAATGACGCCTTCGATCTCAACTCCAAATAGAGAAACTCCACTGAATAACTATCTCTTCAAACCAACTTTTTACTCTAAAAGACAAGTGTTGTTTTTCTACTAATTGCTGGATTTTTTATATCAGACTCCCTCCCCTTTTTTATTCAAAAGTCTCCCCTCAAAATATTGCACTCTTAGTATTTAAATAAAAATCCTATGTGCCTAACCGTGTGTGTGTTCATGGAGATGAAAAGTGGGGATGTGGGAAGGATCATGGGTGTGTGTTGTGAGGGGGAGAGGGGATGTGAGAGAGTGGGAGTGTGGAAGATGGAGGGAGAGGGAATAAGGGAGTTAATTATTAATTTTTGTCTTATATTTTGAGTAACTAAGTCCCGTATATGAAAGTCATGGGTGAGTGAATCTCTTTTGAGATAACCAAACTTGCAAAAGTTACGGATCTTTAAAGAAAATTTAATTAATTATTTTTTACATGTAAAATTATATTAAAATACTAAGACAAAAATATTAATTAACTAACTCTAGACTAATAAATAAATAAATAAATAAATAAATATATATATATATATATAAATAATGTATTTACATGTAATTTTAATGATACTAAAAAATACACCATAGCTATTCTAATTAAAAGAAATCATTTATTTGTGTGAATTTTCTTTTTCTCTTTATAAATAGAAATAAAATTTGTATTATAAGTATGTGAATATTTTTGTATTTTTTTAATTAATTATTTTTATAAATAAAAACCTATTAAGAGTAAGATAAAAATTTAAAATATTAATATTAAACCTAAAAAAAATATTTATACTAAAATAGTATAGAATTTAGGTGTGGTAAAAAATTAGTTGTTCACAGCATGCCCCTCTTTGCATGGAAACATGAAGTGTTTTCAAGCAAAGAAAATGAACAAGGTGACTGATTTTTGAACTCCCTATTATTTAAAAGGGAAAAGAAGAGAAAAGAAGAGTGTGACCGAGCCTTGGTCTTAGGCAACCTACATATACCGGGTTATAAGGGAATCAAGTCACGTGTAGTTCAAGAAGAACGATGAGTATGCTTAGATGGAGAGCCGAGCGAAGTTCCGTCGAGGTTCCGATCCGTGGTTCCTACTATTACATCAAAATAAAAAAAAGTTACATACTCTTGAAATCTAAGAGTTACAAAATTCCGATCTAAATGTCATCTAGATCTTGTCTTGATTCTTGACTTGCTTCCACCATTGACTTTAGACTGAAACTTGATGCCCTCGATGTCACAGTCTATGAAATATTCTCATGGGCTTGTTTCTTGATCAGATGATGAGAAGATGTATCTTGATACCCTATGTCTCTGTGTGCATTACATCAAAACTGGTTGCGGCTGGTATTGAGATCAAACATTCCACTTTATCTGGCAAGAGATGGAATCTTATTTTTGCACATCCAATCCGTGTTTTGTAGAAAAACCTACAAGTCATCACAAACAAACAAAACGAACACAAATTTTCTGCCCCAATTTACACTAGAAAATTTTTGTGAGTTATTAAAAATACAATAAACTATCTTTGCTATTGCAAAAATGAAGAATTGAAAGAGAAATGGCCTCTTTATTTTTTTGATAATAGGGGATGTAGTACCCTATGTTAACAACATGGAAGGAAACTAGGGGATGTAGTACCCTTTGTTGGCAATAAGATGAGGCTCGTGGCACTCTAAGATGCTACTAGAGAATGTCGTACACTATGTTGGCAAAAAGTAATGCAGCACCTTGTGTTGGCAATAAGATGAGGCTCGTGGCACTCTGAGATGCTACTAGGAAATGTTGTACCCTATGTTGGCAATAAAATGAGGCTCGTGAAACTCTGAGTAGCTACTAAGGAATGTCGTACCCTATGTTGGCAATAAAATGAGGCTCGTGGAACTCTGAGATGCTACCAGAAAATATCGTACCCTATGTTAGCAATGAGAAATGCAACCAGGGGATATAGTACCTTGTGTTGGAAATAAGGTGAGGCTCACGGCTCACTAAGATTCTACTAGGAAATGTCATACCCTATGTTAGCAATGAGAAATGTAACCAGGGGATGTAATACCTTGTGTTGGCAATAAGATAAGGCTTGCAGCATTCTGATATGCTATTAGGGAATGTCGTACCCTATGTTGGCAGAAAGTAATGCAACCAGGGGATGTAGTACCATGTGTTGTCAATAAAATGAGGCTCTTGGCTTTTTAAAATGGTGGTCATTTTTGTGGCCTTGGTTTCTTGGGTGACTTGACCTCGAGTCAACTACACTTGTTAGAAAAACTAACTCCGTCGATGGTCGTACAAATAGCCGGGAGATTCTGTCTTTACTTTCAACATCAAAACCTGACTATTTTGCGCCTATCACCATGTGTGTTTATGGTGAAAACAACCTTACTCCCAAAATAACTTTTAAGTGAGTAACTTTTGTTGAGCCTTGAAACATTGTTCAGTCCTTCAAGCCTTTTGCTCGCCAGGGAAAATCACATATGGCTTTATGCCTTTGCCCATACGGTTTATGCCTAGCACTATTTTCTCTACACAAAGGGGAAACTATAACCAATTTTGTGGGCTTTTCTTTGCTTTGCTTTGAAAAAATTAGACAGAAAGGGAAAAAATTAATGCGAAAGAAAACAAGAAGGTGAACTAGTAGGTATTACAACTTAATCAAGAAGACCTTTTAGAGAAAAATAAAAATAAATATAAAAAGGACTTATCTGGAGGAATATGCTGACTTCAACGAACATGATATGCACTTTGGACTGGATGCCCGATCCGTTTGAACCGTCTAATTCTCGAAATATCTTGTAAACTTTACTTTGAAACTGAGTTCTTTGTCTTGACCATTCTTGTGCCAGGATATAAGAAGCCTAAATCGATCAATGATGCCCTTTGTGTGTTTTCACCAATTGACCTCTCTCATTTGTCTTTCTCTCAACTCACCATTGCATTATAGTGCATGTGAGGGTTTTCATCGATAAGACTCTCTTATTTATTTTTCTCTCTTTATAATGGTTGAGGCATCACCCGTACTATACTGTCTTAGCATTCTCGAAAGTTGATAAGAAGGTCTTAGTAGGGATAGGTAAAAAGAACTATTCAACTGAATTACAACTTTTGAAACCATTTTGATGGACCAACCATCACAAATAAAATAAAATCATGCCCCAGTTTCTTTGAATACTGGGGAAATATGGATTTTTTTTTCGGTGTGACTGAACCCCAGAGTGAGGCTTCCTACGTATCCTTTGGGAATCAGGTCAGACGTAGTTCAATTAGCATGAACTTGTTTTGATGATTTTTTTTTTCGATTTGAGTTTTTTTTTTTTTGGTTTTTCATTTTTTTTTGATTTTGATTTTTTTAATTTTGATTAAGTACATTGGTTTCAGAAGAGGGGAAAATAAAGAAATATTAAGGGCTAACAAGGGTTGACTAGTGTTTGGGTAGCGAGAATGATAGCCTTTCATCATCCCAACCTGAGAATGCTAAGTATAAACATGCCCTAACAGAGGCATGTCATATTATCTCTTGACTAAATCTGCATTGACGGATATATCAGTCACCTTTCCTTCTATATCTTTCAAGTGTAGAGCTCCTTTTGGCAGTACTTTCTTGATGAGGTAAGGACCTTGTCAATTCGGGGCGAACTTTCCTTTTGCTTATTCTTGGTGCGGAAAGATACATTTCAAAACAAGTTGCCCTACCTTGAATTGCCTTGGGCGCACTTTATTATTGTTAGCGCGTGCCACTATTTGTTGGTATAACTGACCAAAATAAACTGCCACCAAACGCTTTTCATCAATCAAACTCAACTGTTCTAATCAGGAATTGACCCAGTCAGTGTCCTCGATCCTTGCTTCAACAATGATTCGAAGAGAGGGAATCTCTACTTCAGCAGGTATGATCGCTTCAGTTCCATAAACTAATAAGTAGAGCATTGTGCCAACTGATGTACGAACAGTTATCCGGTATCCTAAAAGAGCAAACAACAGTTTCTCGTGCCATTGTCTATACCCTTGGATCATATTCCTAAGAATCTTATTGATGTTCTTATTCGTAGTTTCAACAAATCCATTAGCTTTGGGTCGGTAAGGAGTAGAATTGCGATGCTCAATTTTAAATTATTCAAATACCTCCTTCATCAGATGACTATTCAAATTAGCAACATTATCTGTGATAACAATTTTTGGAATACCGAAACGACAAATGATGTTGGAGTGAACAAAGTGTACTTCTGATTTATTGGTAACTTCTTGCAATGTAATAGCCTCCACCCATTTGGTGAAGTAATCAATTGCAACCAAGATGAATTTGTGCCCATTTGAAGCTTTTGGCTCTAATGGACCAATGGCGTCCATTTCCCAAACAACAAACGACCAAGGAGCCGACATAGGATACAACTCTGAAGGAGGCGAGTGAATGAAACCACTGTGAATCTGACACTGGTGGCATTGCGAACAAAACGAAAGCAATCTCGGTCCATAGTAAGCCAATAATATCCTGCCCGAAGGATTTTCTTTGCTAGAACATATATATTCATGTGCGGACCACAAACTTCCGAATACACCTCATTCATAATCAGTTCAGCTTCTTTGGCATCCACACATCTCAATAAATTCAAATCCGGAGTTATTTTTTATAGGATTTCCTCACTCAAAAAGAAACCATTAGAGAGTCGCCTAATAGTTCTCTTTTGATCCCTATTAGCATGTTCCGGATATTCTCTTGTTTTCAGAAACTGTTTAATATCACGGTACCATGGTTCACCATCTGGTTCTACTTCAATTATATTTCAATAACCATGTTGATCCCGAATTTTAATTTCTAGTGGGTTAATGGTAGTATTACCCGTATATGGAAGCATTGAGGCCAGGGTAGCCAAGGCATCAGCTAATTCATTGTGAAACCTAGTAATACAACTAAACTCGATGGTCTTGAACCTTTTGCTAAGATCCTCCACACATTTCTATGTGGAATGAACTTGATGTCTCGAGTCTCCCAATCACCTTGAGACTGCCGAATAAGCAAATCTGAATCTCCCATCACCAACAGTTCATGCACATTTAGGTTTATTTCCATGTTCAGACCCATGATGCAAGCTTCATATTCTGCTGTGTTGTTTGTACAGAAGAAACAAAGTCACGCCGTGGCAGGGTAATGTTGCCCAGTAAGTCATACAAGAATTTCCCCAATCCCTACGCCTTTGATGTTGACAACCCCATCAAAGTATAGTTTCCAAATTTGACTATCATCTTGGACTACTTCTTTAACTAAATTAACCTTTTCATCTGGAAATATGTGTTCAAAGATTCATACTCATCATCAACCAGGTTTTCTTCCAGATGATCATCCAACGCTTGTGCCTTCATGGCAGTGCGAGTGACATAACAATATCAAACTCTGTGAGAAAGATTTTCCACTTTGCCAATCTGCCCCTAGGCATCGACTTCTGAAAAATGTACTTCAGGGGATCCATTCGGGATATGAGGTAAATTTTATAGGCTAAAATATAATGCCTAAGCTTCTGGGCGACCCAGGTTAAGGANACGAGTGACATAAACAATATCAAACTCTGTGAGCAGGATTTGCCATTTTGCCAATCTGCCTGTTGGCATCGGCTTCTGAAAGATGTACTTTAGAGGATCCATTCGGGATATGAGGTAAGTTGTATAGGCCAAGAGATAATGCCTAAGCTTCTGGGCGACCCAAGTTAAGGCGCAACATGTCCTTTCCAAAAGAGTGTATTTGGCCTCATAAGTAGTGAACTTTTTGCTCAAATAATAGATTGCTTGTTATTTTTTGCCTGTGGAATCACATTGACCCAGAACACAACCAAAAGAACTATCCATTACTGACAAATATAAAAAAAGAAGCCTGCCAGGTTCCGGCGGGACTAAAACAGGGGAATTTGACAAATATTACTTGATCTTATCAAAAGCTTCTCGGTAGTCATCTGTCCACTTGATAGCGGCGTTCTTTTTAAACAACTTAAGAATAGGCTCACATGTAGTTTTAAGTTGCACGATGAACCTGCTGATGTAGTTCAAACTCCCAAGTAAACTCATGACTTTTGTTTTGTTCTTCGGGGGAGGCAGCTCATGAATGGTCTTTATCTTGGAGAGATCTGACTCAATGTCTCTTCGACTAATAAAAAACCCAAAAGCTTCCCAGAAGGAACTCCAAATGCACTTTTCGCTGGATTGAATTTGAGATTGTACCTTCGCAGCCTTTCAAAGAACTTTTTCAAGTCTTGCACGTGGTCATCTTGTGTTCTGGATTTAATGATCACATCATCAACATACACTTCAATCTCTTTGTGCATCATGTCATGGAATATGGTAGTCATGGCCCTCATGTAAGTTGCCCTTGCATTCTTCAAACTAAATGGCATGACCCTATAACAATAAGTTCCCCATGGAGTGGTGAAGGTGGTATTTTCTGCATCTTCTTTATCCATCAGAATTTGATGATACCCGGCATAACAATCCACAAAATATTGGATCTCATGTTTAGCACAATTGTCAACAAGGATATGAATGTTAGGTAAGGGAAAGTTATCCTTTGGACTTGATTTTTTTAAATCCCTATAGTCAGCACAAACTCTAATGTTCCCATCCTTCTTTGGTACTGGCACAACGTTTGCTAACCATGTGGTATATTGGACGACCCTGGTCACATTTTCACTTAGTTTCTTCGTGATTTCTTCTTTAATCTTATAACTCATGTCTGTCTTAAAATTCCTTTGTTTTTGCTGTATTGGTGGAAAATTAGGATATGTGGGAAGCTTATGAACCACTATATCGGCACTCAAACCTGGCATGTTATCATACGACTAAGCAAATACATCTCTGTATTTGAACAAAACTTTAATTATGGCATCTCTCGTCTTTTGTTCGGTATAAATGCTTATTTTTGTTTCTCTGGTTTCCTCAGGACTTCCTAGGTTAATTGCCTTTATTTCATTTAAGTTAGGCTTAGGATTATTCTCAAATTGATCCAATTACCTTTTTATTTCCTTAAGAGCCTCATCTTCGTCATACTCAACTTCTTGATTCATTATTTCGAGATTAGACAACTTTTTAAGATCTGGGCATGAATTCTGCGTGCATGTCATGTTTTAAAAGCCATCATTAACGAAACTGAAATTAACAAAAATTAGGGGAAGGAAAAGACAAAATTTTACTATGAAACTAGAACTTCATTTCATTGAATTTGAAAGGATAGAAGGGTTAACATCAAAGCAAAGAAATTAAACTAAAATATCTGTATTACAACCCTTAAAATAATCCAAATACAGAAAAAGCAACAAAACAGACTACCAAGACTCCTTCCTGATGGGAAGAGGAGTTGCTTCCCAATTGTTGAGCGAGGTATCTGGACCAATCAACTGAACACTTGCACGGCTAGGGTCCTCACCAACTTGAACCATATTGATCTCATAGAACATCTCCTTGAGACCCTGGAAAACTTCATCAATGTCATCCTGAGTAGAAAGATTCTGGACTTCATCAAATTGTGGTTTGACAAAAGAGTAGGCAATGTGAGGGATTGTTTTGGACAGATTCCAACCATTCTTTTAGCGGGACTTGGCTCTGTCTATGTCATCAATATCAGCGAAGCTACCATCATATATGTCGCTGAAAGATGGGGATACATAATTGGTTTTCCTTCTTCCACTTGGTCCACCTCAATCACCTCAAATTCTTGATACATGATGGATTCGCATCCTTCCTTGGCCTCGATACATGGAATGGACGGGTCTTTATAGAAGGATGAATCGTCCTCACCATGAACAATAATTTCTTGCCTGTCATACTTGAATTTGACCATTTGATGTCGGGTAGATGGTACAACTCTGCCCATATGGATCCACAGCCTTCCCAAAAGAAAATTATAGGAAGTTTCCATATCCAGCACTTGAAAGACAATGTTAAAATCAATCGGGCCGATTGTCATGAGTTCAATTTCCCCAATAGTGTCTCTTCTTGAACCATCAAAAGCTCTGATGCTGACATTACTAGTTCAAATTCTGTTAGTCAATGTTCAGCTGTTATAGAGTAGAAAGAGGGTATACATCCACACTCGAGCCTCCGTCAATCATGACTCCTTTTACGTAGTGACCTTGACATTTGACCATAAGATGCAAAGCTCTATTGTGCCCAGCCCCTTACTCAGGCAAATCATCACCGTTGAAAGTAATTCTATTTACTTCAAAGAATCTTCTAGCCATTTTTTCTAGCTGATTCACCGTTGTCTTTTCTGAGACATATGCCTCGTTCATAATTTTGATCAACACACAGTGATGTTCTTCCGAGTGAAAAAGAAAAGATAACAAAGATATCTGAGCAGGGGTTTTCCTTAGTTGGTCAACAATTGAGTAGTCTTCCATTTTCATCTTCTTAAGGAATTCCTCCGCTTCTTTTACTACAACGAGTTCTTTCACTGGCAAGTGACTTTTCCTGGCTTTCTTAGCTTTTCCCAATTCCTCTGGTGAATAGCACCTTCCAGAGCGGGTCAAGCCCCCCCACGTCATCTGTTTATTCAACTATCTCTTTTCCTTTGTTTGTCATGACAATCTTGTTATAATTACAGGGAATAACTTTTGTGTTTGTCACTAGGAGTTATGCAACGGGTCGTATCACAACTGGCTCTGTTATATTTCTCAAACAATTATTCGGAACGATCTTTTGAATGCCCTAGGGATGTAAAGTTTTGTCCCACCCAATTGAATCTCAACCTTTTTTGTGCTTCTTGGGACATAGAGAATCATTTTTTGGAACCTGCCAAGTTCAAATTAGAACTCGCACCTTTCATAATCAACGATGCTAATTGTGGCTGGCTCACTATCACTTTTGGTTCTTGCCATATGGTTCCAACAACCATCTCTATCTTTCCAGACTGCTTATAATCTCGATCATCACAAATCATCCCAATAAAATATGTATTATCATGAGGTGGGAGCAAATTGTTTGTGATATTAGTAGTATCCTCATTGTTTGTTACCACAATTGCCTTTGCTTCAATCAAATTTTCAATGTCTTTCATAATGTCCAGCAATTTTTGGTATTATGACCTTGGTGTTATAGTGATACTCACATCTTGCATTAGAGTCAAAACCTTTTGAATTTGGATTCACATAACGCGTCATGATAGGTTCAATCAACTTCAACTGCATCAACTTTCGAAATAGGTTTGTATACGATTATCCAATTGGGGTGAACTCTTTCTTTGGCTCATGTTCTCTCACATATTCTTATCAAGGGCGAGGATTATATGATGCCTAAAAATTTGGCCGGAGTTGACAGGAGCCTTGTGGAATTGGTGCCGGCCATTGTTGATGATTGGGAGACCTAGCATAAGCCTGAGCATTAAACACTGCGTATTGTTGCGAGGGGACTGAGTATCGGGGACCCTGAGGAGGATAGTAATGTTGAGGATAATTGTATTTTCCTTGTTGGAATTGCACGTAAGAAGGAACTATTCCTCTTTGAACTCCCCCGAGCCCAGATGCCATCATGGATCCTTCCTCCTTCTTTTTCCGATTTTCGAAACTGCCTGGCCCGCTTTGAATTGCTTGTGTGGTCGCCTTAAGGGCTGCCTGACTCACAATTTTGCCCAATTTCATGCCATTCTCAACTATTTCACCAATCTTAATCGCCTCAGCGAAAGGTTTACCAATGGAGGCCAACATGTATTGGAGGTAATCAGGATCCTGAGCTTGGAGAAAATAGTCAATCATTTATGCCTCTTTCATTGGTGGTTTTACCCTAGCAGCCTGCTCTCTCCACTTGATTGCATATTCTCTAAAGCTTTTTGTTGGTTTCTTCTTTGTGTTGACGAGAGAGGAGCAGTCTGGCATTATATCAATATTGTGCTGAAACTGTTGGACAAAATCTTGAGCCATGTCGTTCCAAACGTGCCAGTGAGAGATGTCTTGATCTATGAACCATTGTGAAGCAATTCCTGTTAAAATTTCCCCAAAATAATCCATGAGTAATTATTCTTTGCCTCCTTCTACCCTCAATTGGTTACAATATCTTTTCAAATGGGCAGCGGGATCACCATGCCCATCATACTTGTCAAACTTGGGTGTCTTGAAGCCGGGTGGCAAATGAACATAAGGGAACATGCATAGATCGTTAAGTGAAACACTCTTGTGGATTCCAGAACCTTGTATGTTTCTCATGGTTTGTTCTAAGCTCTTCATTTTTCTGGTCATTTCCTCTTGTTCCATATTCTTATCGGGCTTTTCGATCTCAATTGGGAACATGTTCTGAGGAGTATGCTTGTATGAATATGGAATCTTGAAAGTCAGTTCTAGAGAGTAATTTTGGGCATCATGAGCATTCAGTTGTAGATCATTGTTGGACTTTTGAGCAAGAGTCGGTTGAGGAATGGTGAAAGTATGGACATGGGTACAGTAGGTGTGTCATTTATGAGGGGTGCGGTTGGAGGACGTGGAATGGAGGTACTGGGGATAGTGGGAAGGTTAATACTCAGACTGAATCCGGGTTGGTACAATGGGTTACTTGTTATGGAGATGGGCACTTGATTTGCAACTGACACATTATGAAGATTATCCGAAGGCCCTATGGGTAGTGGGGACGGTGCCTGTCCATTCACCCAAGCTTGGTACATCTCTGCCAATTGTTGTTTCAACACTCTTACTTCTTCAACCAGTCCCGTACCTTGTTTGACCAATTGTCCATGGACTTCATCATTATTTGACTCATTCTCATTGTTGTTTGCCATTATACTTTTTCCTTTTGATATCGTGTTGTAAGGGTGAGTCGCCAGTTTAAACCACAAACCAACCACCTCTGTTTAACTTTATCTTTATAGATGACAAACAATAAACGTGTTCTAGTTAGGCATTTTGCAGATATTAATCACACATTGTATGTCATGCACCTAATGCCATTTTCATTTCTAGAATGAGTTTGGAAGGCTTCATGCTTCATCCCGGCTTATTGGTTCATTGGTTTATTTTCATCTTGAATTTAAAACTCTTTTTTTTCTTTTTTTCCCAGATTAATTATGGCTATGATCGCGTCCAATTAGGATTGCCTACGCATCATGACGCCACATGAATCATACCATTACATAGTTCAAGGAAAAACAATAATAGTCTTTTTTTAACAAAACGAAACAATACAATGACAAAAAGGACATTACATTGAAAATGAATTACCAGACTCTAACAAGACTAAAAGACAATGATTTTAAAGACTCAACAATGATTCAAACTAAAACATAACTACTACATGAAAAGTTATAACAACTACAACTATATTTCAACTCCGCAATTTTCTTGCTTTCAACCACTAGAACATCTGCTCATGGTGGGGATTGCCCTGGTTGACCCCCCAATGTACGGTACATCCTCTCTAACTATGCTGCAAGATGACGAGCGAAAGTAGGTGTATAATAAAACTTCTCATAATCCATCCCTTGGCAGTTCACATAAATTTGAGCGTTATAAACAACCAAATCATGGACTTTCTCTCTGAAGTACTGAAAATTCTGGTGTCGGTCTTATAACTGCTGTTGACGAATGGTGGCTATCTCCCTTATGCGGCCTTCGCGATCTAGGCTGACTCCAACTGAGCCTGAAGTCTAGCCTGCTCGAGTCTCACCTGAGCCCTCTCCCTATCAAAATTTGCATGCTGGTATTCTCTATTGTACCTTCTCATTTCTTCCAACTGTGCATGGAGCTGAGCTTCTGAAAGAACCCAATGGGCCTTCTCTCTCTCGAATTGAGCCATCTCTTCTTCAAATTTTGTTACTTGGCGATCTTTACTTGATTCAACCTTCTCATTTAACTGTACGATTTTTTCCTTGGCTTTGTCCATTGGCTTTCCAGTCTTTGCCAAGATGGAATCATAATCTTGCACCTTTCCCATCAGATTGGCAATGGTTCTCTGGTCTTTCCAACTTCTCACAGGCACTTCAGAGGTTTTCTTCATCAGTTAAAGCCGAACACGGAGGGCCTCATTCTCGTGGATCAGACCCTTCTTTCACCTTCCGCTTTCTGTGTTTGTAAGCCTTTCTCAAAATTGAGGTTTCTCAACTTTTCTTCTAAGGTATGAATAGTTTCTTTGTATCCCTTTTCCTTTTCACCCCAAGCCAACCATTCTTGGATTTTACCATCAAAGGCTTGAACATGTGGCCTTTTTGCGGGCCTTTTGGGATCGGGTTCCGGCTCATCATCCACGCGAGACCTCTTCTCAAAAAACATAGCATAACCCGAATCTATCTCACCTTTCGCAGGATCTGGCACCTGAGTATCATCTTTCAAGTAGCGGAAACCATTCCAAATTTTTTGGATTAAATCCTCAGGGAGAGGGGCTTCGCGGTGTAGCTCAATCACTTGCACACTCAAATCTTCATCCTCAGGCACTACTTGGTACCTTCCGAGCTGTCTTAGAACTCTCTGTGGTGCATACAGCTGGACATTTCTCAAACCCAACAGCAGCAAATAACTTTTTAGGGCCGACATGTGTATCACCTCTCTTACGGGGAACCAACCCAAAGTCTACTCAATTTTTCTTGCATTTAAAGATCTTAGGGGTGATATCCAGGCTTCCACCCCTTCTGGAGAGTTTTAATCTTTTACTCTTTCTTCGTAACTCTCAATGAAATTGTCCTTGCTCGGACCATAGCTCATGAACTTGGGGTGATGTCAGATATGCTCAATCAACCACATTTGCAATAAAATATTGCACCCTTCGAAGAATTTTTCCCCGGACTTACACAAAGTCAACGCCCGATAAATGTCTGATAGAATGATCGGGGCAAGAGTATGATGTTCTTTGGTAGTGAGGACCTGTACAACCCTGGCTATGTGGGTATCAGTTGTCCGCTCCTCATTTGGGAAGACCATGATTCCTAGAAACGCCAATATGAAGGCGAAGTGACGGTGAATCTGCCACGTGTCCTTGTTTTTCTTGTTGCTAAGGCCATTTTCATGCATTTCAAACCCATTTTGCTGCATGAACCTGGAGTACAGGAAGTAGAAAGAACAACACCCTTCGACTACATTGATCTTTCTAATTTTCTTACTGATGCTTAGAAGATTGAAGAATCAGTGTACAGAGAGAGCCTTCGAGAATATGAGCTTCTGGTTTCTTAAATCCCTGCCAAAACTGGAATATCCTGCTATATCTTCTAAAGTGGGAGTAAGCTCAAAATTGGAGAAGCGGAAGACATTGTGAATAGAATCCTAAAAAGTCACTAGTGCCTCAATCAAATCATCCCGTGGTTTAAATTTCATAATATCTGTGAGGGCTCCCAAGTGCTTGGTGAACCATTTTTGACCATCTTCCCCCAAGTCATACCACCACATCTGAAGCTGAAGTGGAGCCTCGTCTACAATCGTGAACGGTGTGTTCTGGACAATGCTCATTTTTGTCACGACCCAATTTAACCCTCCGAAAGGCGTCGTGACGGAACCTAGACTTTACGACTAGGTAAGCCTAATATTACTGAAATTTAAAGAAACACAACGATAAAAGATAAAATAGCATATTGTAATTAACAAGGATAGTGCCACTCGGTATATACAAAATAATCTCCCAAGACCCGGAATGTCGCTAAATCACAAGCTTCTATAATTTACATAGCTCTATACAAAAGTCTGAAGATAAATAAAGGAAATCTCTAGGCGAGGGAATAGGAGGGGACTTCGAGGATGTGCGGACGCGTGCAGAAGTACCTTGAAGTCTCCTGGAATTACCAACACGCACTAATCCCGAGGCTGATAGCTCGTACCTGGATCTGCACACGAAAACATGTGCAGGAAAGGGGCATGAGTACGCCACAATGGTACCTAGTAAGTTCCAAGCCTAACCTCAGTCGAGTAGTGACGAGGTCAGGTTAAGGCCCTACCGGAGTAAATATAATAAATTAAGCAGTAAGAGATATATATAATTTACGGTAAAAATAATTAAAGGAATTCACAAAATTTATAGCTATGGGAGCCCTCGACTCAAAATAACGTAACCACAACAGGGAATCTCCCGAGATACCGTCCCGTAGTTCCGAATGATTATGCAGTTCCCGGAATACGTCTGAATTCCCAAAATAAATATGCAGTGCTGACTGTAGTCCCAAAATAAATATGGAAGACATGGGGATCTCTAATACGTCCGTAGTTCCAAAGTAAATATGCAGTGCTGGGGGATCTCCCGAAATACGTCCATAGTCCCAAAATAAATATGCAAGAGAGGGGGAATCTCCCGAAATATATCCGTAGTCCCAAAGTAAATATGCAGCTCAAGATAAAATGACAGGTACGACATCGAGTTATACAATTTAGACTAAACACAATCAAGGGAAATGGGGATCTACCTAAGCAATTCGCATAGAATGTCAAATAGGCAGTTAAAGCACATAGGCATGCTTTCCTAATCTGAACTAAGTAATTAAACATAATAGTGCAGTTTTATAAGTGAAAACAGTTTATGACTTAGGAGGAAATCGGGACTTATGCAACAATAGCTCGTGTACTTACTCGTCACCTTATATACACAGCACTACACACCAAATAATACCAAACATCCTAAGGGGAAGTTCCCCAACGTAAGGTTAGGCAAGCCACTTACCTCGAACCGCTCAAAACAACCCGATATCACGCTCTTGCCACGAGTATCCGACTTCGAATGGCCCAAATCTAATCAAACCAATTGCTTAATGTAAATATAACTACAAGCAACTAATTTAGCTAATTAATTCGAAGCTAAAGAATTAAATTAGGAATAACGCCACCAAAAAGTCTACCCGGGCCCACGACTCAGAATCTGATAAAAATTACAAAACTACGAATCCAACCATACCAAATTTATAAAAATCCGACTTCGAATCGACATTCAAATCCCAAAAATTCATTTGATGAAGTTTCTACAATTTTCCCCAAATTTACACCTCAAAGTACTAATCAAATGATGAAATCAGTGATATATTCATGTATATTAGCTAAACCCGAGTTAGAATCACTTACCCCGATGTATTTCTTGAAAACACCTTAAAAAAATTGCCACAAACCGAGCTCTCTAGGTCCAAAATGTGAAATAAAGCCTTAATCCCCGTATTTATAGTACACCCCCTGATCTTCACTAGGCGGTCCGCGAACTTCCACCGCGGCTGTGCACCCTCACTGCGGTCTGCGAACTTCCTATTGCGGCTGCGAAAATCCCAAATCTACTGCGGTCATGAAGAAAATTATGCGGTTCGCGCCACCCTCCACTGCTGACTGCGAAATCCTACTGCGGTCCACAAAATTCTGCTGAGGTCTGCAATTGCAAAACACCAAAAGAAATACTTGAGTTTCAGAATTGCCCGGATTTGTCCAAAACTCACCTCGAAACACACCCGAGGCCTCTGAAACCCCAACTGAAGGCACCAACAAGTTATATTTCAACTTACGAACTTGGTCGAATCCTCGAAACTCACAAAACAACCTCCAATTACCAAATTAACCTTGGCTTCAAGCCTAAGAACTTCTAACTTCCAATCTCCGCAACCGACACCGAAACCTACCAAACCTCGTCCGAATAACCTCAAGTTTTGCACACACATCATAAATGACTCTACGAACCTACTCCAACTTCCGGAATCTCATTCCGGGTTCGATATCAAAATTTCTACTACTGGCCGAAATCGCCAAAAATCCAACTTTCGCCAATTCAAGCCTAATTCTACTACAGACCTCCAAAACACATTCCGAACGCGCTTCCAAGCTCAAAATCACTCAACAGAGCTAACAGAATCGATGGAATTCCATTCCGGAATCGTCTTCACACAGTTCTGACTACAGTCCAAATTTTAAGATTTAAGCTCTCATTTAAGGACTAAGTGTCCCAAAACATGCCGAAACTCACAACCAATCCTCTCGGAAAGTCTCAATAGCAGAAATAAATATGGGGAAAGCAGTTATTAGGGGATCGGGGATCTAACTCTCAAAATGAACGGCCGAATCGTTACATTTTCCCCCTCTTAAAATAATCGTTTGTCCTCGAACGAGTATAAAGACATATCTGAAGCTGTGAAGAGATGAGGGTAACAGATGCGCATATCCTGCTCAGTCTCCCAAGTCACCTCCTTGGCCGGCTGACCCCTCCACTGGACCTTTACTGAAGCATTATTCTTTGACCTGAGCCTTTTGATATGCCTGTCCAAAATGGCTACTGGCTCCTCAACATAAGATAGATCCTTGTCCAACTGGACTGAACTGAAATACAATACATGAGTCGGATCACCATGATACTTCCGAAGCACAGAAACGTGGAATACCGGGTGAACCCCTGCTAGGGTGGGAGGTAAGGCAAGCTCATAAGCAACCTCCCCAACACACTGCAATATATCAAAAGGACCAATGAAACTAGGGATCAACTTTCCCTTCTTCCCAAATCTCATGAAGCCCTTCATAGGTGATACCCGAAGCAAGACCTGCTCTCCAGCCATAAATGCCAAATCACGAACCTTCTAGTCCGCATAACTCTTCTGTCTGGACTGTGCTGTGCGAAGTCTTTCCAGAATCACTTTCACCTTATCCAGGGCATCCTGGACCAAATCTATACCCAATAATGGGGCCTTGCCTTGCTCGAACCAACCTTCGGGGGACCGACACCGCCTACCATACAAAGCTCATAAGGTGCCAGCTGAATGCTGGACTGGTAACTTTTGTTGTAGGCAACCTTCTCAAGTGGCAAGAACTTTTTCCATGACCCTCCGAACTCCATCACACAAGCACAGAGCATATCCTCAAGAATTTGAATCGTGCGCTCAGATTGCCCGTCCGTTTGATGGTGAAAGGTTGTGCTCAACTCCACCCTAGTACCCAACTCCTGCTGTACGGCTACCGTAATGTGAACTGTGTACCTCTGTCTGGAATGATATACCGTGGAGGCGGACAATCTCTCTGATATAAATCTTAGCCAATCTCTCTGAATAATAAGTAGTCAACACTGGGATAAAATGAGGTGACTTGGTCAGCTGATCCACAATCACCCAAATAGCATCGGACTTTCTCATAGTTCGTGGAAATCCAACTACAAAGTCCATAGTGATCCGCTCCCACTTCCACTCCGGGATCTCTAACCTCTGAAGCAATCCACCCGGTCTCGGATGCTCATACTTAAAATGCTGACAGTTAAGACACTTGGCTACAAACCCAACGATATCCTTCTTTATCCTCCTCCACCAATAGTGTTGTCTCAAATCTTGGTACATCTTATCGACACCCAGATGAATGGAGTACCGTGAGCTGTGGACCTCCTCAAGAATCAACTCCCGAAGCCCATCTACATTGGGCACACAGATCTGACCTTGCATCATTATCACGCCATCATCACCAATAGTCACATCTCTAGCATCACCTCGCCTACCCTGTCCTGAGGAATTAGAAGGTAGGGATCATCATATTGGCGCTCCCGGATACGGTCATAAAGAGAAGACCGAGCAACCACACAAGCTAATACCCGACTAGGATCTGAAATATCCAGTCTCACGAACTGACTGGCTAAGGCCTGAACATCTAATGTTAAGGGCCTCTCAGCTGTCGGAAGATATGCCAAACTCCCAAACTCTCTGCCAGGCGACTCAAAGCGTCGGCCACTACATTGGCCTTCCCCGGGTGGTACAATATAGTGATATCATAGTCTTTAAGTAGCTCCAACTACTTTTGCTGACGCAAATTAAGGTCCTTTTGCTTGAACAAGTGCTGCAAACTCCGGTGATCAGTGTAGATCTCACAAGGAACACCATACAAATAGTGACGCTAGATCTTCAGGGCGTGAACAATAGCTGTTAACTCGAGATCATGGACATGATAATTATTCTCATGCACCTTCAACTTTCTAGACGCGTAGGCAATCACCTTACCGTCCTGCATCATTACCGCTCCAAGGACAATCCTCGAGGCATCATAATAGATAGTGTAAGACCCCGAACCTGTAGGAAATACTAATACTGGGGTGTTTATACCCAATTTTTCCTCAAATTATCTTTAATTTGCATATATACCTTCAAAATCAGACTTTCATAGCAATTGGTATTTTTCTATAATTTTCCCATATTTTTATTAATTTATTTTTAATTTATCCAGTATTTTATTTCTAATAATCAATTACAAAATCAGATTACAAATGATTCAAAAAGCATTTCTTGATTTAATGTATTATTTCTGGTCCTATTAAGATCAAATTATTTCACAATTAGCCAAACTGGCACTCTTTGGCTATAATTGCAATAAATTTGCAATTATAGCCTAATCATATGTTTTATACTATTTTTTATCCAATAATTAGTCATTTGCATTTTTAATACTTATTAATCATTATAATTTAATTTACTAAGCATCAATTTCGTTTTTTACAATTATAAGCTATTTTATAAATTATTTGAGTTAATTTTAATTAAGTATTTAACAGCTAGCCCCTTTTATTTCAATTATGGCATGATCCGAACACAATTAAATAACCCAACAGACCCCCCAAGCCCAAACCTAAATCTACCCGGCCCAATCTGGGTTTAACCCTGATCGTTATCAAAATTGATCAATGGTCCGGATGACCCCCTTCCTAAAATAAACCTAAAGACTACCCATCCCCCCTTCTCATTTTCCCCCTCACCCACCGCCGTCCTCTCATCTCTCTATCTCTAAAACGCTCCACCTGCTGGGTCCATTTCCTCTTTTCTCCGACCGTCTCCCTGCTGTAATCCATGGTGGTCTCACCACCTACCAGCCTTATGGCTCCCCTTTGAACGTGTGTCATCGTTTTGAGGACTTCAAGTGAACCAGAGGCGGTTCACTCACCTCTCATGGTTTCTCGCCATTTTACATCCATCCATGGCCGTCTGAGTAGGATTTTTACCGCTTTCCGGTTAACACTGGTGATTTTTAGTTACTTGTCCTTCTCTCTGGGTTCTCATTGAAACCCTAACTACTAAACTCTCGGTTTTCTTAGATCTGTAATAGATATGGGTATATCCAGAGTTATCTTGCTATTTTCCCTTAAAGGTTTTTCGATTTTCTCAAACGACTCTTCATCTTCGAACTAGGGTTCTTAAACACCTTTTCAAAAATCCTTCTTTCTTCTGATTTTTGTATTAATCTATGAGTCTCTATGTTTAAAACGTTTGTTTAAGCTTTCTCCTCTATTCGAGTTACTTTGTTGAAAACCGTATTTTCCTTAGCTCTAATCCTAGGATTCTGAGTTGTTTCTGATGATATGTTCTATTATGTGTACTGTTTTCTCATGAATACTGTGATTCTGTAATTTTTACCCTATGTTTGCTTATTTGAGTTTCTGATTGCAATTATTCCTGCCTATTATGTGATTCACTCGATTGTTGTTCATAAATGTTGCTGAATCGTCACTTCTCCTGCCTGTATTACATTTATTCTAGTAATTTAAGACCATGCTCTATGTGAATCCCTGATTCATGTGATTTTTCCCTATGTTTGCTTGTTAGGGTTTCTGATTTTCGTCTATTTGTGAGTTTATTCTGTCTGTTCTCATAAGCTTGTGCCAGTTCCTCCTAAATCAGTATCATTTTCTATTTTTGAATCCTTGAATCTCTATGATTGATAATTCACTGATTTTGCATAATGCTGACTGCCTGATTTCGAGTATTTCCTTACTGTGTGATATTTTCCTTAATTGATAATGATTCCTTGTGATTAGAACCTCATTCGAGGAATCTCTTACTAATTTCCATAATTAAACTTGTCCTGCCTTATTTTTTGTGAATAAACCTGCTGTCAAATTAATTCTTATATACTTTCCTTAATTGGTATATTCTGTACTTAGACTCAATAATATGCTCTATACTTTTACTACCCCTTATATGGTAAAATTAGTCTTTCTCAACTGATTTTCTTTCCTTGATTATCCCTGTTGGTATCCGTTTGAGCTGTGACTCCTTGATTAAAGGGAGTACTTGTATTAATTGGCTTCTAAATAATTATGCTAAACCTTTATTTGTTACCTTATTTTCTGCCTATTTTCAAAACTATATATACTCTACTCTCTCATTCTTAAGACACGAACACACACACAAAAAAACATACTCATTGCTCTCTCTTACTTTCCTACACATTCTCTCTTGCTTCTCTTATTGACTACTGGCTACTTAGTCGGCTGAAATCCAAGACTGAGTAACTTGCTACTCTACTTTTCTATTGCTCTAGTACATTGCTACTCTATTGCTCTACACACTACTGTCCTATTGCTCTACTTCCCTGCACACTACTGTTCTATTCTCTCACTCTAGACTGGTATGTCTTCTATTTGATTTACAGCATAAAAAACAACATGAATTTTCTCTTATTTCTTTTATGCTTTTACTTATGATTCTGCTGTTTACCTTGCTATTAGCATGCCTCTTTGCTAGTTCATTGATGTGATTGCCCTTCCCTTATTTCAGCATGTCTACTGCTTCCCCTACTTATTTACTACAATTCTGCCTTACTCCCTAACCCCAGTATACTATCAGCATGTATTCATGATCCCCCTAGCTACTAAGTAATACTGAACCCCTTCCCTGAACTTAATGTGTGAACCCGTTTGGCATCCCTCAATCTAATGTTGTTAAGCTCCTGGCATGAACATTTTGTGATAGAATGTGCTATGACATTTTAAGTCTTGTAATACTTTTCTGAGGCCTACTTGTGTGCAAGCCTGTTCCTATGTACTTCATACTTGCCCCCAATCCCTCATTTCCTTGCTTGTGGTTGCTGAACTTATCTTAATTCCTGTTTATTGTTCTGTGTGTGCTGTTGGTTGTGCTACTGCCTTACCATTTTCAAGATAATTTTCATTAAACCTCTCTCTTTCTCAAAACTATTTTAAAACCGTTCTTACTCGCTATGAGCACTTCCACTATACTCTTAGACATTAGGTTCTGCCCCTCTTGTGTGAGCATTTCCTTGGGACCCTTGAGCTCCCTCTGAAATTTGACACACAAGATCTGGCCTTTCCACACTGCACTTACTCCATCTTGGCTATGAAATCTGGGTGTGAGCACTGCCCGGGATCCCTTGAGATCCTTAGGTAACTTTGACATACCTGGATCATGTGAAGGGTTGTGAACCAATGTCATTTGAGGATCTGGAAACTTGGGCCTACAATGGAAGGCTCCCTATAGTTAACTTATTCTTTTCCTTATGTAATTCCTATTCAGAGGTTTGTAATAATATGTAAATGATATGGGGTTGGATAGTGGAAATGGGTGGGGATATGCATGCTATAGTATAATGGTTAGATATCATGTTTTTCTAGGTTTATTTTTTTTATATGCGCACTAGTAACCATGTCTAGGAATAAAGTATGCCATGCATTTAGATACCATGTCACTTAGGTTCATACATATGCTTTTCTCTCAGCATGTCATCACTCCTTGCCTTCACTTAGAAATCCTGTTCATAGGATCAGTAATAACAACAAAAACTGTTACCATTTGAATATGTCCATGCATTCTGTAAAAATGTAGTCTAGATCATGCCTTAGAACAAATGTGTTAACAAATATGCAATCATGCTATACACGTAGAGATCCTGTCCTACGTAAACAACGATTAAAATCTGTCACCTGTGTTATTCCTGAAACTGTGCATAATGCTGTGATTCTATGTGCATTTAGAGATCCTGTTTTAGCAACTGCATATGCATCATTCTGCATTAGACATCATGTTATAGGATCGTACTTAGTAATTAGTCTCTGAATGCTTGTAACACCTAGAACTGCATGTTAGGTATAACGACCTGAAATTGTCATCAATTCTGAATAACCGCTACATGCCTAGACAAGTCTTAGGTAATCAGCCATAAAGAAATAATACGAGAATTGACCTTTGTGATTAGTGTTCAACTATCAGCATGTTTAAAACCAGTAGGCAATCCTGATTAAGACTTCCACTCTGAGTTATGCAATAAATCTGTCTTTGTGTTATCACTTAGATACCATGCTTAGGATCTGAACCTGAATCTGGACCTTAACTGTGTATGAGTCATGCTGTTTATGTGTACTATGTGTGGAGGTATACTTGAGCCTTTTATTTGCTTTCTATGCTCCCCTTAATTGAAGTCCTATATGTTTTATTATGTTTCGCCTTAGTAATTTTACCTTTAAAACTTGAGGGTCTGCCTAGCACCTCCCTTATAAGATAGAAGTCCTAAATTCCTTCGGGACTGATAGGAAGGGATGGGTAACAACATGCAATAGAGGTAGATACCAACACTCGATTTAGTTACTTTTACGGGGTGGTAAATGGTATAATATGGAGATGATGACCGGTGCGCTAATACCACGTGCAGCCCCTCTTCGAGAAGTGTCATACCGGGTATTGCATTGATGTGATCCATATTATTATAAACCTAGGATACCCTTTATATGCTTAGATGGTAATCCTTTCAAAATATAACCTTATTTACTATTTTCAAACACCTGCATGCTTAAGACTTAAATCCCCTCTTATTTGAGCCTTTATTTTTTTGTTTGCTAAGCCGTACAAATTCATAAAAGCTGTTTGGCCGGGAACCACACTTGTGGATCCTGAGGGGTGCCTAACACCTTCCCCTTAGGGTAATTTCAAGCCCTTCCCTATCTCTGGTTAACAACGTAGTTGTAAATGAACCCCTTTGGTGTCCTAACACACCTTCAAAAATCGTTAGGTGGAAACTCTCAAAAACACAAACCCCTTTCCCAAAAGTAAAGAGTTGTCTCAATCGAATGTCATAATCCTGATCCCCGCGAGGAAAGAGGGGGCGCGACAGCATGACGACTCTGCTGGGGATTATAGGCTTTTACCATTATAAACGGCTTTGTGAATTTGCTCGAGTATGCTTTGTTTGATATTTTGCACCCTTTCCTTTTTCCCCCTCTATGTGAAATTAATTATTTTTCGAATATTTATTCCTCCCATAAGGAAAAAATGACATGTTTCTTTGTTTTTCCTTTGTAACCGCTTTAAATCATAACTGTTGTATTTACCGCTTTCCTAATGTGCAAATACATGATAACATGTTTTTAATACTTATTTATTATTGCATAATCATGCTCAACATTCATACTCCACTCGTACCAAACAAAATACTATAGCAATGCTTGATGAGTGGTTGCGGTCTTCCTATATTATTACCCCCTAAGTTCGGAAAGGCTTATTTGTGGTAAAACTAGTCGATCAGCGGTGCAGTCGACGGTTCCGTGCCTTTTCCCCTTAAATTGTCCACTCGAGGGTACCGGTCTAAAACCCCATAGAAACCTTACTCCGTTATGTTATTTCATGCGTCATGGTCAAACCTAGCCAGGCTAAAGTGTGGTCCACACGATAGCTTTTAAGATTGCCTTATCCAAAAGTCCACTGGGTTTCCCTAAACCCAAACGGACATCATCACGTTATGTGCATTTATTTGGAGAACTAAATGCTTTATGTTAATTGTTGATGTTCAATAGTCGAGTATGGTGGGGGTCTGGGTCTAACCTTGTTTGCCTTGCAGAAAAATGAGGCACGGAGTCCCCATATTCGTCATGGTCTCCAATATCCATCCAAGATTGCTAAGTTGGTGGGAAGATTTACATTCTAGTGACAAAACACTCGTCAGAAAATACTTGGGCAATCTACCATCTCTCCTAGAAATCCAGCCTAACAACATGATAATAGAGGTTGTTACCCTGTTCTGGGACTGTGAAAGGTCCGTGTTCCGCTTTGGGGACATTGAAATGACACCTTTGTTGGAGGAAATAGGAGGACTGGCTGGCCTAGTATGGGAAACCCCGGGGTTGCTAATGCCTAAGAACTGCACAGGCAAAGGTTTCCTCAAAATGATGGGTCTGAAGAAGAATGCACAACTGGTATGCTTAAAGAAGTCATACATCCCTTTTGACTACTTGTACGAAAGGTATGGTCACAATAAGTCATACCGTACCTACCACGACGAGTTTGCATCACATCCTTGGGACACATCCATCTTAGAGTATTCGTCTTCATGTTTTGCTTCTTAGTCTGATTGTGTTTCCAATAAAGAAGGAGAGAATCCACACTAGACTGGCCATGGTAACCAAGACAGTAATGAAAGGAATTGGTGGGCAAAACTTCAGCATTGTGCCCATGATCATTGCATACATATATCGAGCCTTGGAAAAGTGTCAATGAGGGGAAAAACTCATCGAAGGCTGCAATCTACTACTTCAGCTTTGGCTCATGGAACATCTCCAAAAGGGCGAATACCGACAAGAAATTCATCGAAGAGTTTGGGATGACCACATCGCTTTCCACCGTCCAAAGCGAATGAATTACGTCCCCGGCATTTTTGCTCAGCCTGAGAATGCCAAAGGATGGGTCGAGCTCTTTGATAATCTGACTGAAGAACAAGTTCAGTGGATGTTCGAGTGGTTTCCGAAAGAGGAGTTCATCGCCCGTTCTAGAGATGCACCGTTCCTAATACTAATTGGTCTAAGAGGAACATCCCCTTATGTCCCTCTTAGAGTTATGAGGCAAGCGAGTAGGAAGCAAGTCATACCCAGGGTCGACAAGATGAGCCATCTTCGAGCTGACTTCCAAAATGATGATAGTCCTCACAAGTGCCAAGCCCAGCTCATGTGGCACTGCAAGATTGTAATGGAGAAGGATACCATCGAGCCAGACAGATATCATGCCGATTGTACCCCTTTCTATCCTGGTTGGTTGGCAGAAAATTGGGGTGGTCTGAGCGAGCCAGGGTTCGTTCAGGGCCACAGGGTTATAGATGAAACGGCCGAGGCACAAGTCAAATACAACCAGCTGCGCAAAAAGATCCATGAGTGTGAGGATGAGCACTGCAAAATACATGAGTCTAGCAAGAAACTGATCAAGGAATGGAAAGATATGGCTATCAGCACCAACAAAAGGTTAGGGTATTTGGAGCGAGGCATAGTGGTGCTGAAGGAAAAATTTCTCAAAAGGGTGAAGACTGTCAAAAGGCTTAAGGGACAGAAGTAGGACATCTAGCCAGAGCATACCTGTTGCTGGGACTTTGCGAGTTGGGGAAACTGTACGAGGGAAACAAGAATGCCAAGTCTGGGGAAGGTCCTTCTGGACCAAGTAGATAGGAATATCTTTCTTTTACTTTATCAATGTAATAAGGCCAATGGCCATTAGTGACCTTTACTTCCTGTTTATTTAGTGTCGTTTAGGGATTCGTCTGTTTTCTTATCAATGAGGAATTTAGCATCTTAAGTTCTCCAAATCAATTTGTCTCTAGGCCTACCTCGGCACAAAAGAGGTCCCAAAATTAGGACGCGCTTTACATTCCCGCACTATGTGTTTAAATACAACAATACTTTTCATAATCCTCATTGACTTGGCTACCTTTTGTTTTTGTTTTCCTCTTTCTTTATTTATTTATTCCTCTCCTTAAAGGTTATTTCGTGCACTCTGGCATTGTCATCCTATCTTACAAGATCCAGGGGCCCTCCACCCTCTCCTCCTCTTAGTCCTCCCAAAGGCAAGACAAGGGCAAAAAGAAAATGGAAGATTCAGGCAACAGCAGAAATGAGAATGTGGTTGAACGGGTAGAGGCCACTGATGGCCAGGGTATTCGGATTCAGAATGAAATTGTGTCACAGCTAGAACGGAAGTTGTCAAAGTTTCAAGAAGAGCTTGATCAAGTTCGGAATCTAGCAAACCTGTCATTCTCCCTCAACGTCCCAAACGTCAACATCTAGAATCCTACACCTCCTCAAAACATCCCAAAGCAGCAAAATCACCCCGTAGCTCATCATCACCCCACCCCACCAAAGAGCCAAACTCTTCCAGCATAATGCAATGCCTGCCATACTCCAAATAACACTCCACTACTTATCCCAGAACCTCAGAACTCCACAAATGACCATTTCCACACTCATGCGCCAGGCCACCATAATAATATCTATGTGGAGACCATGCCACATTCCACTCCCCTATCACATACACACCTGAGTTTGACGAAAAGGAACTGCTTATCAAGAACTTGGACGAGCAACTTAGGAAGCTGACCAGCCGAGTTCAAGGCGTCGAGGGAATCAAGGGAATCGAAGGATTGAACTATGAAGACCTCTGAATACAGCCCGATGTCGAACTGCCCGAGGGATACAAACCTCCTAAGTTTGAAATGTTTGATGGTACATGTGATCCAAGGGTCCATCTGAGAACTTATTGTGACAAACTGGTTGGAGTAGGGAAGGATGAAAGGATCCACATGAAGCTGTTCATGAGGATCTTGAAAGGAGATACGTTGTCTTGATACATCAGCCAAGATCCAAAGAAATGGTCGAATTGGGTGAGCATGGCATCTGACTTTATGGACAGATTCAGGTTCAACACAGAGAACGCACCAGACGTTCTATATTCAGAATTTGAAAAAGAAGCCCACAGGGACATTTCGCGAGTACGCTACTCGTTGGAGGTCCGAAGCTGCCAAGGTCAAACTCGCCTTAAAAGAGTGCAGATGAACAAGTTCTTTGTCCAGGTCCACGACCCCCAGTACGATGAACGGTTGATGATTATTGAGAACCACAAGTTCTCCGACATTATCAAATTAGGTGAACATATTGAAGAAGGTATCAAGAGCGGTATGGTCACAAATTTTGAAGCCTTGCAAGCTACAAACAAGGCTTTGCAGTCTGGTGGTGTGTCTAAGAAAAGAGACGTGGGAGTCGTGATGGTTGCACAAAGAACCAAATCCCCACTCAAATACAAAACTTACCCAACACCTCCACTCACATATCAACCAACCCCAAATTACCAAGCACCCTCACCCTCATACCAAGCTCCACCACCTACTTATCAAGCACTTCCAGCACCAACTTATCAATCACCTCCATCACCGAAATATCAACCTACTTCACCCATATACTCACAACCCGCTCCTGTCTACCACACTTACAGATCCCAACTATCTCATTATCAATCACCCCTACCCGTCAAAACTTCCCTAGACCTCGTCCTAATTTTGATCGCAGACCTCCAAAATAGTATACCACCATTGCTGAACCCATCGACCAGCTGTATGAGAAGCTCAAAGCTGCTGGTTATGTCACCCCCATCCCTTCTGCAACCCCTGAGAACCCTTCTTAGTGGGTTAACCCAAACAAGTCCTGTGCATACCACTCCGGCATGAAGGGGCACATCATCGATGAATGCCGCTCTTTGTAGGACAAGATACAATCCCTGATTGAAAACAAGGTCATCGTGGCAAAGGAATCCACTCCAAATGTCCGCAACAATCTTCTTCTGAACCATAAGGGTGGAGGCATCCACTTGATTGAAATAGAAGATGATTGGGACCCCGAGGGATCAATCGGGTTGATCGCAGAAGGCGATGATCCAAATAAACCTACAGTTACTCTCAACGCGATCATAGTCCAGATTCAACTGTCTGAGGATGCTGAGGTAAATATGTCCATGCCTCTTGAGTTTGAAGAAGGGTCACCTGCAAAAACACCAGTATCGATTGAAGTTGAGTTCGTGTCTCCGGAAAATGCACCCGCATCATTTGAGGTTGCTGTCTTGCCACCCAAGGCACATGTTCCACTTGAAGTAAGGATAATCGCACCAATTCCAGTGGCGATGTCGACCACGCCACCCTTCTGTACAAACGATGTACCATGGGACTATACAGTCGAGGCGAGAAGGAAAGGCAAAGTCAATACTGAAGAAGCGGTTGCAACGCAGGGTATGAATAGAACTGGTAGAGTCTATACCCCTGAACATCTGGCTGAATCCATCAAGCAAGCTTCCAATTGGCCTCCCATTATCGAGACAGGTCCGTACAACCTTTGGAGGAAAGTACAAGCCAAGGAGTATTCGGTCATCGACCAGCTGAACAAAACGCCAGCGCAAATATCCATCCTCTCTTTGCTGCAGAATTCCGAGACGCACATGAATGCTTTATTGAAGGTGTTGAACGAAGCTTATATGCCAAACAATATCACTAGTGGAGAAATGGCTAATATGGTGGGCCAAGTGTTAGAGATTCATAAGATCACTTTCTATGAGGACGAGCTGCCTCCTGAAGGGTTGGGCCATAACAAAGCACTTCTCATCACTGTGCAATGCAAATTATTTCATCACCAGAATCCTGATCGATGGGGGATCCAGTCTTAACATCTATCCGCTGATAATGCTCAAGAAATTGGGTAAAGGGCTCCATGAGATAAAGGATGGAGCGATCAATGTGAAAGCCTTTGATGGATCTCAGAGGTCCACCATTGGTGACATCAGCCTATGCCTGCAAATGGGGCCAACCTAGTTCGAGGTGGACTTCCAAGTGATAGATGTGCTAGCGTCCTACAATCTGTTATTGGGACAACCTTGGATCCATGCTGCTGGGGCCGTAGCATCAACGCTACATCAGGCAGTGAAGTTTGAGTAGAACCACCAAGATCTGATTATTCCTTGTGACGGTAGCAACCCTATTTACAGTCGTCAGACTATCCCAGTGATCGAATGAAGAAAGAAGCAAGGCGGAGAAACTTACCACCACATTGAACGGGTCAACACTATCGACAAAGACAAATGATAGGATAGAAAGATCGCAAGTTTGATGAATTAGTGAGGGTACAAGCCAGGTAAAGGGCTCGGCAAGAACCTTCAGGGGATCTCAAAACTTATCAAACTCAATAAGCACGACACCACTTTTGATTTGGGATACGAATACACTTGGGAATAATTCAAAAACTGGTCGCCACCATGGGCGCGGTCCTTATTACCCTTTGGAGCAACCAATACCACATCTGGAGCAGACCTTCCAACAGGCCGACATTATTTATGGATCAGAAGAAGAAGAACTTACAACAATGAGGAACTTGTTTCTGGAGGACAGTGATATGGAATGCTGTGTTATTCTCGAGGAGGAGGAGGAGGAAGTCCCTTCCATACAAGCTGTGAGCAGAAGGACATAACTCAAGAATTAGACTGTCAGGAAAACAAATCCCGACCAGCCTCGGGGTAGCAAGGCTAAAACGAGCGCTATTCATTTTTTTTCTTTACAAAATGTTTCCTTTTTCTCATTTTAATTCCTGCAATAAGATCTTCAATGTTCAAAACAATCGGTCAATTTATCAAAAGCATTTTTAAATTTTTCTTATGAATCAATATTTATTTCTATCATTTTTCTCTCATTACTTTACCTATACAGCATTACTATTACCTATCTTGATGAACCGATGACTGTGACATGCAACAAGACAACGCAACAAACAGACGTGGATTCAGAAGAAGATGACATACCTGACGAGATTGTCAAAGAAGTTGAGAATTTTGAGAACAGACCTAAGTCCAACCTAGACTAGACTGAAATCATCAACCTGGGAGATTCAGAAAACATCAAAGAAACACGAATTAGCATCCATTTGTCGCCGTCAGAAAAGAAAGAATACGCAGAATTTCTAAAGGAGTATGAGGACATATTCACCTGGTCGTACGACGACATGACTGGTCTAAGTACGTCTATTGTGGCTCACAAATTGCCAACCAATCTAATTTGTCCATCGATAAAACAAAAGCTCAGGAAGTTCAAACCCGACAGAGTTTGAAAATCAGAGAAGAAGTCACCAAGAAGATCAACGCCAAGGTTCTCAGGGTAGTTAAGTACCCGACATGGTTAGCCAACATTGTGCCAGTACCAAAGAAGGATGGGAAGGTCAGAGTCTATGTCGAATACCGGGATCTCAATCGGGCTAGTATGAAAGACGACTTCCCTTTGCCAAATATACATATCCTGATTGACAATTGCGCCAAGCATGAACTACAATCATTCGTGGATTGCTTCGCTGGTTATCATCAGATCTGGATGGATGAGGAAGATGCTGAGGAAATGGCTTTCATTACGCCGTGGGGAGTGTACTTCGAAGACTACCAAACAACTTCTTTCACAGAGGAGGAATCCTATATAGGAGGACTCCCGATTTGGGATTATTACGTTGTGTCGACGCAAATGAAGCATCCAAGCTGCTAGAAGAGATTAATGCTGGGATCTATGGCCTGCATATGAATGGTTTTGTTCTGGCAAAGAAGATACTCCGAGCTGGTTACTTTTGGATGACTATGGACTGCATCTAGTATGTCCGGAAATACCACCATTGTCAGATACACGCAGATATGATAAAGATACCTCCAAACGAGCTTAACGAAACAAGCTCACCATGGACGTTCGCCGCCTGGGGCATGGACGTTATTGGACCAATCGAGCTTGCCGCCTCCAACGGAAACAGGTTCATTCTGGTAGCCATCGACTATTTCACCAAATGGGTCGAAGCAACATCCTACAAAGTAGTGACTAAGAAAGTCGGGGCAGACTTTGTCTGCGACCGTATTGTTTGTCGATTTGGGATTCCCGAGTCAATCATCACCAACAATGGTTCCAATCTCAACAGTGACTTGATGAAAGCTATGTGCGAGGCTTTTAAGATCAAACACAAGAATTCCACAACTTACAGACCTCAGATGAATAGAGTTGTAGAAGCCGCCAACAAAAACATTAAGAAGCTACTAAGAAAGATGATAGAAAGGCACAAGCAATGACATGAGAAGTTATCATTTTCCTTACTGGGATATCGCACCACAGTTCGCACCTCAACAGGGGAAACTCCCTATATGCTAGTTTATGGTACTGAGGCTGTTATTCCAGCTGAAGTTGAGATTCCATCTCTAAGAATTATACAAGAAGCCGAGATCAGCGACGGAGAATGGGTAAAGAACCATTATGAGCAACTAGACCTCATAGACGGAAAGAGAATGAATGCAGTCTGTCATGGTCAACTCTATCAAAACAGAATGACCCGAGCCTTCAACAAGAGAGTCAAGCCTAGACAGTTCATGCCGGGGCAGCTGGTGCTGAAGAATATCTTTCCACATCAAGATGAAGCCAAATGGAAGTTCTCTCCCAACGGGCAGGGTCTGTACATGGTTCACCGGGTACTGACAGGAGGAGCACTTATACTCGTAGAAATGGACGGACTAGTCTGGCCAAAGCCAATCAATTCAGATGCAGTCATACGCTACTATGTGTAATCTTTATGATTTCTCAATGATGTAAATTGAACTACGCCTGGCCTGATTCCCGTTTAATAGGGGATACGTAGGCAGCCCTATAGGTTCAGTCACAATTCAATAAAAATTTCATTTTCCCCCACAGTTGGAAATTGGGGCAGAGTTTTGAGGAGGACCCTCAAAATTCTGAAGCAAGTTCAGCCAATCGCCGCACGAGCAACATCCAGAAGCATTCATCCATCCAACTGGGACAGAATTTTAAGGAGGACCGTCAAAATTCTGAAGCAAGATTAGCTAATCGCCGCACGAGCAACAGTCAGAGACATTCACCCATCAAACTGGGGTAGGATTTCGAGGAGGACCCTCAAAATTCTGTAGCAGGATAGGTTGCAATGTCCCGAGCCGTGTCACGATCGTCGGTTCATCCCAAAATTATTTTTTAATTATACATTATGCTTTTACAAAATCATGTATGTTTTTTTTAAACAACTTTTTTTAGCAACGCTACCCTAATAATACAGACAATATCATCAGATCGAGCCCAACAAGTTAATAAACGCCAGCGGAGATACAAACTAACCCCCCCTTTTATAGAACTCACGATCTTTCTTTGGTTGCAGGCACTAAGGTTGCAAAATTCCTAAACGAACTATCCGCTCAGGGGACAAACGTTGTCTAAAATACAACACTCAAAACTGCTGCACTTGCCAATGATCACACATGCCTCAATGCTCCGCAGTCACAGTGCTCTCAATAATCACAATGCCGCAATTCATCACCAGCTAAGAATTCCTACTGTCATTTTATTTCTTTCATAAGGCTACCTTTCTGCCTTCCGAGGTTAAGCTCTACCTCCATCTACATTTTTCATAAGGACCTTTCTTCCTTCCGAGGTTAAGCTCTACCTCCATCTACATTTTTCATAAGGATACCTTTCTTCCTTCCGAGGTTAAGCTCTACCTCCATCTACATTTTGCATAAGGCTACTATTCTGCCTTCCGAGGTTAAGCTCTACCTCCATCTACATTTTGCATAAGGCTACTATTCTGCCTTCCGAGGTTAAGATCTATCTACATATACATCATTGCATAAGGCTACCATTCTTGCCTTCCTAGACTAAACATCGTCTCCCTCTGCATTCGCATCTTTGCATAAGGCTACCATTCTTCCTTCCGAGGTTAAGCTTTACCTCCATCTACATCATTGCATAAGGCTACCATTCTGCCTTCCAAGACTAAATGTTGTCTCCATCTGCATTTGCATCTTTGCATAAGGCTATCATTCTGCCTTCTGAGGTTAATCTCTACCTCCATCTACATCATTTCATAAGGATACCATTCTACCTTCCGATACTAAGCGTTTGTCTCCATCTGCATTTGCATCTTTGCATAAGGCTACTATTCTGCCTTCCGAGATTAAGCTCTAACTCCATCTACATCATTGCATAAGGCTACCATTAAGCGCTGTCTCCATCTGCATTGCATAAGGCTACCATTCTGCCTTCTGAGGCTAAGCTCTGCCTCCAATTTACCTTTTGATACTAACCACTGTCTCAAGCACTATTTACTTCGCTTTCCTTTCGGGCTAAGCTCTTCCCTTTTATTTGCAAGACTAAGCTCTGTTTCGTCAGCATCATTCTATTGCATTTGCATGGGCTAAAATATTGCCAACTCATCCAAAGGCGTCATCATTTGGAGGCACCATTTTCATGGCCCGAGAACACCATGCCATGGCCTGAGGATCTCTTTCAACATTTGCATATCATTATTCAAAGGCATCATGGTTCGGAGGCACCATCCTCATGGCCCGAGAACATCATTTTCATGGCCTGCGAATCCTGCATCAAGCAATTCATAGCCTAGGACGTCATGGTCTGAGGACATCATCCTTAACCATCTGAAGACATCATTCATGGTCCAACGAGAATTTGCATCATGTTTAAATTACGCACAATATATGCTTGTATTATTTATTTGCAGGTAATCCGGCGAGCAAACTTCCATCCCAGCAGGAGCGGTTCCACACCAGTTCTTCTAACCACCCCGTAAGCCGCTTATTCAATCAGTCCCGAATGTTGCGTCCGCTCTTGTAAGAAACTTAATCGGTATACTTCACCGATGAATCCTGAACTACATACGGTATGATTCCTGTAGAACCAGAGATATGTAGGCAACTCATAAACCAGGGTGCAGCCGGAATCTCTACAAACCATTTCACTCGGTCAAAATTGGCCATCATATCTTTACCCGACAACTCCTTCATCTTTCCCGGGTAAAGAGGGGCAGCTGTTGATACCCAATTTTTCCTCAAATTATCTTTAATTTTTATATATACCTTCAAAGTCAGACTTTCATAGCAATTGGTATTTTTCTATAATTTTTCCATATTTTTATTAATTTATTTTAATTTATCCAATATTTTATTTCTAATAATCAATTACAAAATCATATTAAAAATTATTTGAAAAGAATTTATTGATTTAATATATTATTTCTGGTCCTATTAAGACCAAATTATTTCACAATTAGACAAATTGGCACTCTTTGGCTATAATTGCAATAACTTTGCAATTATAGCCTAATCATATGTTTTATACTATTTTTTATCCAATAATTAGTCGTTTGATTTTTTTAATACTTATTAATCATTTTAATTTAATTTAATAAGCATCAATTTCATTTTTTTTACAATTATCAGCTATTTTATAAATTATTTTAGTTAATTTTAATTAGGTATTTAACAGCTAGCTCCTTTTATTTCAATTATGGCCTGAAATTGGCCTGTTCCCAACACAATTAAATAACCCAACAGACCCCCAATCCCAACCTAAATCTACCCGACCCAATCTGGGTTTAATCCTGACCGTTGATCAAAATTGATCAACGGTCCGGATGACCCCCTTCCTAAAATAAACCTAAAGACTACCCTTTCCCCCCTTCTCATTTTCCCCCTCACCCTCCGCCGTCCTCTCATCTCTCTCTCTAAAATGCTCCACCTGCTGGGCCCATTTCCTCCCTTTTTCGACCGTCTCCCAGCCGGAATCCATGGTGGTCTCGCCACCTACCAACCTTATGGCTCCCCCTTGAACGTGCGTCATCATTTTGAGGCCTTCAAGTGAACCAGAGGCGGTTCACTCACCTCTCATGGTTTCTCATGCCATTTTCCGGCCATCCATGACCGTCTGAGTAAGATTTTTACCGCTTTCCGATTAACACCGGTGATTTTGAGTTACTTCTCCTTCTCTCTGGGTTCTCATTGAAACCCTAACTACTAAACTCTCGATTTTCTTAGATCTGTGATAGATATGGGTATATCCAGAGTTATCTTGCTATTTTCCCTTAAAGGTTTTCTGATTTTCTCAAAACGACTCTTCATCTTCGAACTAGGGTTCTTAAACACCTTTTCAAAAATGCTTCTTTCTTCTGATTTTTGTATTAATATGTGAGTCTCTATGTTTAAAACGTTTTTTTAAGCTTTCTCCTCTATTCGAGTTATTCTGTTGAAAACCCTAATTTCCTTAGTTCTGATCCTAGATTCTGAGTTATTTCTGATGATATTTTCTATTATATGTACTGTTTTCTCATGAGTACTATGATTCTCAAAATTTTTACCCTATGTTTGCTTGTTGGGGTTTCTAATTGCAATTATTCCTGCCTATTATGTGATTCACTCAATTGTTGTTCATCAATCTTGCTGAATCTTCACTTCTCCTGCCTGTAGTACATTTATTCTGTTAATTTAAGACCATGCTCTATGTGAATCCCTGATTCCTGTGATTTTGCCCTATGTTTGCTTGTTAGGGTTTCTAATTTTCGTCTATTTGTGAGTTTATTCTGTCTGTTCTCATAAGCTTGTGCTAATTCCTCCTAAATCAGCATTTTTTTCTATTTGTGAATCCCTGAATCTCTACGATTGATACTTCACTAATTTTGCATAATGCTGACTGCCTGATTTCGAGTATTTCCTTACTGTGTGATATTTTCCTTAATTTAATGATTCCTTGTGATTAGAACCTCATTCGAGGACTCTCTTACTAATTTCCATAATTAAACTTGTCCTGCCTAATTTTTTGTGAATAAACCTGCTGTCAAATTAATTCTTATATACTTTCCTTAATTGGTATATTCTGTACTTACACTCAAACATATGCTCTATACTTTTACTACCCCTTATATGGTAAAATCAGTCTTACTCAACTGATTTTCTTTCCTTGATTATCCCTGTTGGTACCCGTTTGAGCTGTGACTCCTAGATTAAAGGAAGTACTTGTATTAATTGGATTCTAATTGTGATTACTTCCATAATTATGCTAATCCTTTATTTGTTACCTTATTTTTTTGCCTATTTTCAAAACTATATATACTCTACTCTCTCATTTTTAAGACACGAACACACACACAAAAAAACATACTCATTTCTCTCTCTTACTTTCCTACACATTCTCTCTTGCTTCTCTTATTGACTACTGGCTACTCAGTCGGCTGAAAGCCAAGACTGAGTAACTTGCCGCTCTACTGTTCTATTGCTCTAATACATTGCTGCTCTATTGCTCTGCACACTACTGTTCTATTGCTCTACTTCCCTATACACTACTGTTCTATTCTCTCACTATAGAGTGGTATGTTTTCTATTTGATTTACATCATCCAAAACAACATGTTTTTATTCGTATTTCACTTTATCTTATTTCTTTTATGCTTTTACTTATGGTTCTGCTGTTTACCTTGCTATTAGCATGCCTCTTTGCTAGTCCATTGATGTGATTACCCTTCCCTTATTTCAACATGTCTACTGCTTCTCCTACTTGTTTACTACAATTCTTCCTTACTCCCTAAGATCCCCCTAGTTTCTAAGTAATCCTGAACCCCTTCCCTGAACTTAATGTGTGAACCCGTTTGGAATCCCTCAATCTAATGCTGTTAAGCTCCTGGCATGAACAATTTATGATAGAATGTGCTATGACAGTTTAAGTCTTGTAATACTTTTCTGAGGCCTACTTGTGTGCAAGCCTGTTCCTATGTGCTTCATACTTGTCCCCAATCCCTTATCTCTTTGCTTGTGGTTGCTGAACTTGTCTTAATTCCTGTTTATTATTCTGTGTGTGCTGTTGGTTGTGCTACTGCCTTACCCTTTTCAAGCTAATTTTTACTAAACCTTTGTCTTTCTCAAAACTATTTTAAAACTGTTCTTACTCGCTATGAGCACTTCCACTATACTCTTAGACATTAGGTTTTGCCCCTCTTGTGTGAGCATTGCCTTGAGACCCTTGATCTCCCTCTGAACTTTGACACACAATAGCTGGCCTTTCCACACTGCACTTACTCCATCTTGGATATGAAATCTGGGTGTGAGCACTGCCCGGGATCCCTTGAGATCCTTAGGTAACTTTGACACACCTGGATCATGTGAAGGGTTGTGAACCAATGACATTTGAGGATCTGGAAACTTGGGCCTATAATGGAAGGCTCCTTATAGTTAATTTATTCTTTTCCTTATGTAATTCATATTCAGAGGTTTGTAATAATTTGTAAATGATATGGGGTTGGATAGTAGAAATAGGTGGGGATATGCATGCTATAGTATAAGTATGGGTAGATATCATGTTTTTCTAGGTTTGTTTTTTTATATGCGCACTAGTAACCATGTCTAGGAATCAAGTATTCCATGCATTTAGATACCATGTCACTTAGGTTCATACATTTGCTTTTCTTTCAGCATGTCATCACTCCTTGCCTTCGCTTAGAAATCTTGTTCATAGGATCAGTAATAACAACAAAAATGGTTACCATTTGATTCTGTCCATGCATTCTGAAAAAATGTAGTCTAGATCATGCCTTAGAACAAATGTGTTAACAAATATGCAATCGTGCTATACACGTAGAGATCCTGTTCTAGGTAAACAACGATTAAAATCTGTCACCTGTGTTATTCCTGAAACTGTGCATAATGCTGTGATATTATATGCATTTAGAGATCCTATTTTAGCAACTGCATATGCATCATTCTGCATTAGACGTCATGTTATAGGATCGTACTCATTTAACTACACTTATAGGATCGTACTCATTTAACTACACTTAGTCCAAATACATATATATAAAACAGTCCTCCTATTCTAACAAACTGGTAATTAGTCTCTGAATTATTGTAACACCTAGAACTGCATGTTATTAGGTATAACGACCTGAAATTGTCATCAATTCTGAATAACTGCTACTCGCCTAGGCAAGTCTTAGGTAATTAGCCATAAAGAAATAAAACCAGAACTGTCCTTTGTGATTAGTGTTCAACTGTCAGCATGTTTAAAACCATTAGGCAAGCCTGATTAAGACTTCCTCTCTGAGTTATGCAATAAATCTATCTTTGTGTTATCACTTAGATACCATGCTTAGGATCTGAACCTGAATCTGGACCTTAACTGTGTATGAGTAATGTTGTTTATGTGTATTATGTTTGGAGGTATACTTGAGCCTTTTATTTACTTTCTATGCTCCCCTTAATTGAATTCCTATATGTTTTATTATGTTTCGCCTTAGTAATTTTACCTTTAAAACCTGAGGGTCTGCCTAGCACCTCCCTTATAAGATAGAAGTCCTAAATTCCTCCGGGACTGATAGGAAGGGATTGGTAACAGCATGCAATAGGGGTCGAGACCAACACTCGATTTAGTTACTTTCACGGGGTGGGAACGGGTAGAATATGGATATGATGACTAGTGCGCTAATACCACGTGTAGCCCCTCTTCGAGGAGTGTCATACCGGGTATTACATTGATGTGATCCATATTATTATAAACCTAGGATACCCTTTATATGCTAAGATCGTAATCCTTTCAAAATCTAACCTTCTTTACCATTTTCAAACACCTTCATGCTTAAGACTTAAATCCCCTCTTATTTGAGCCTTTATTTGTTTGTTTGCTAAGCTGTACAAATTCACAAAAGTTGTTTGGCCGGGAACCACACTTGTGGATCCTGAGGGGTGCCTAACACCTTCCCCTCAGGATAATTTCAAGCCCTTATCCTATCTCTGGTTAACAATGTAGTTGTAAATGAACCCCTTTGGTGTCCTAACTCACCTTTAAAAATCGTTAGGCGGCGACTCTCAAAAACACAAACTCCTTTCCCAAAAGGAAAGATTTGTCTCAACCGAATGTCATAAACCCGATCCCCGCGAGGAAATATGGGGCGCGACATGGGGTTGTAGTCAAAGTTGTCTTGAGCTTCTGAAATCGCTCCTCACACTCCTCGGTCCACCTGAACGGAGCACCCTTCTGGGTCAGCTTGGTCATAGGTGCTGCAATCGATGAAAATCCCTCTATAAAGCGATAGTAGTACCCCGCCAACCCAAGAAAATTGCGGATCTCCGTAGCTGATGACGGTCTAGGCCAACTCTGAAGTGCCTCCACCTTCTTCGGATCTACCTTGATCTCATCACAAGACACTACGTGGCCCAAGAAGGCCACTGAATCAAGTCAGAATTCGGAAAATTTTGCATACAATCTCTTCTCCCTCAAAGTCTGAATCACGATCCTCAGGTGCTGCTCATGATCTTCCCGAGACCGGGAATATACCAGGATGTTGTCAATAAACACAATGAATAAGGAATCAATTTAATGATGGAACCCACTGTGCATCAAATGCATAAAGGTTGTTGGGCCATTGGCCAGCCCAAATGATATGACAAGAAACTCATAATGACTATATCTGGTCCTAAAAGCAGTCTTCGGGATGTTCGACTCCCGAATCTTCAACTGATGATAGCCAGAACGTAAGACAATCTTGGAAAACACCCTGGAACCCTGTAACTAATAAAATAAATCATCGATGGGAGGCAAAGGATACCTGTTCTTCACGGTAACCTTGTTCAACTGCCGATAGTCAATACACATACGCATAGAACCATCCTTCTTCTCCACAAACAAGACAAGAGCACCCCAAGGTGATACACTGGGTCTGATGAAACCCTTATCAAGAAACTCCTTCAACTGCTCCTTCAATTCAGGAGGAGACATAGAGTAAGGAGGAATAGATATGGGCCAAGTGCCCGACAACAAACCAATGCCAAAATTAATATCTCGATCGGGAGGCATGCACGAAGATCAACTAGAAACACATCAGGGAATTCCCTCATTACTGGAACTGACTCAACTGTTGTGGGTATAAATACTAACATCTCTCACATAGGCCAAATACGCGTCACACCCCTTCTCAACCATTCGCTGAGCCTTAAGAAATGAAATGAACCTGGGGGAGTATAATCTAAGGTTCCTCTCTACTCTAACCTCGGTAAGCCTGGCATAGCCAACGTCACAATCTTAGCATGACAATCAAGAATAGCATAATGGGGCGACAACCAGTCTATGTCCAGGATAACATCAAAATCTACCATACTGAGTAATAACAAATCGGCTCTAGTCTCAAAACCACTAAGAGCAATCAAACACGACCGATATACGCGGTCCACAACAAGAGAATCTCCCACATGAGTAGATACATAAACAAGGGAACTCAAAGAATCTCGAGATATCCCAAAATGTGGAGAAAAATAAGAAGATACATATGAATACGTAGAGCCTGGGTCAAATAATACTGATGCATCTCTATGACAGACATGGACAATACATGTGATGACTGAAGCTGAAGCGACGACCTCTGAACAGGATAGAAGGGCATAGTACCTGTCTTGTCCTCCGCCTCTAGAGCGACCTCGACCTCCCCTACCTACGCCTCGAGCTGCCTGAGAAGGTGGAGCGGCAGCTGGGGCTAGAAGAATGGTTGGAGGACTCGGTGGAGCACGTGAAGGCTGATAAGTCTGTAGAGGTGCACCTCTCCTGACTCTAGGGAAATCCCTAACCATCTGACGAGTGTCACCACACTCAAAATAACCCCTCAGAGGACACAGTGACTGAGACTAACTCGGACCTGACCTGCTGGACTGGCCAGTAATAGCACCTCGAGCAGGAGGCACGCTGGATACTGGCGGTGCATAATAAGGCTCCTGAGGTCTAGGAGGAGCTAGAACGCCGCTGGCTACTGGTAGAGCTGAATGAATAGGGTGACTCACAAAACCCTTACCATGGCGTGATGCTGGTGCACGATCCCCTGAACAATAACTAGTCTCCTGAGACCTCTTGGCCTCTCTCTCCACTGTGTCCTGGGAAAACATGCCCTTCACTCTCCTGGAAATAATCACTGCCTACTGATAACTGATATCCATCTCCAATTCCTTGGCCATACTGGTCCAAATAATAGGGTGGAGTCCCTCAATGAAGCGACAAACCCTTTCTCTGACTGTAGCAACAAAAGCCGACGCATGTCGAGCTAACTCACTGAAACAGACTGCATACTCCGACGCAGTCATAGCACCCTGGCGCATCTGCTCAAACGCTCTGCACCAAGCATCCCTGAGGCTCTGAGGGACATACTCATTCAAGAACATCTCTGAAAACTGAGTCCAAGTGAGTGAGGCTGCCTCATCCGGACTACTTAGCTCATAGGAACGCCACCACGGATATGTTGCTCCCCTCAGCTGGAAAGCGGTGAAAGAAACCCCACTCGTCTCCACAATGCCCATAATGTGGAGAATACGATGACACTCCTCAAGAAAACCCAGAGCATTATCTGAAGCTAGTCTGCTGAAAGTAGGTGGGTGATACTTCTTACACCTCTCAAGTCTGAGCTGCTCTGCCTTTGAAGTAGCTACTCTGGGCTGAATCTGAACCGGAGCCACTAGGGGCATAGGAATAAACTCTAGGGCCTGATCAACCTGGAACCTCTGCTTAGGAGTGCGGGCTGCGGGAGTCTGTGCCCCTCCCTCGACCTAAGATGTGGCGAGAGCTATCAGAAGTAGTCCAGCGTGGGCTAAAGTGCTGAACATGCTCATGAACTGAGCTAAAGTCTCCTGGAGGGCTGGAGCATAAATAGGAACCTCCGGTGCCGGCCCTCCAGCAGGAGCTGTTGGGGGCTCCTCTGTCGTAGTTCTTGCAGGTGCTGGGGCTGCACCACGTGGTCGTCCTCTTCCCCGACCCCGACCCTAACCCCGACCTCTGGCAGGGGGTTCGGGTGCCTGAACGTCAGTCCTCCCAGTACGGGTCCTCACCATCTGTGAGAAAGAATAGAATAGAATTTTAGAATTTTTGATGTCAATAACTCACACGACAAGGGAATCAAAGAAGTATGACTGTTCTTAACAGTTGCATAGCCTCCCGAAGATAAGTACGGACGTCTCTGCACCGATCCGCGAGACTCTAATAAACCGGCTTATGACTCGCGACTCCAATGAACCTAGTGCTGTGATACCAACGTGTCAAGACCCGGAATGTCGCTAAATCAAAAGCTTCTATAATTTACGTAGCTCTATGCAAAAGTCTGAAGATAAATAAAGGAAATCTCTAGGTGAGGGAATAGGAGGGGACTCCGAGGATCTGCGGACGCGGGCAGAAGTATCTTGAAGTCTCCTGGAATCAGCAACATGCACTAACCATGAGGCTGATAGCTCGTACCTGGATCTGCACACGAAAACATGTGCAAGAAGGGGCATGATTTCACCACAATGGTACCTAGTAAGTGCCAAGCCTAACCTCGGTCGAGTAGTGACGAGGTGAGGGCCCTACTGGAGTAAATATAATAAATTAAGCAGTAAGAGATATATATAATTTACGGTAAAAATATTTATAGCAATTCACAAAATTTATAGCTATGGGAGCCTTTGGCTCAAAATAAGGTAACCACAATAGGGAATCTCCCGGGATACCGTCCCGCAGTTTCGAATGATTATGCAGTATAGTGGGATCTCCCGGAATACGTCCGTAGTCCCAAAATAAATATGCAGTGCTGGGGGATCTCCCGGAATACGTCCGTAGTCCCAAAGTAAATATGCAGTGCTAGGGGATCTCCCGGAATATGTCTGTAGTCCCAAAATAAATATGCAAGACAGGGGGGAATCTCCCGGAATACGTCCTTAGTCCCAAAGTAAATATGCAGCTCAAGATAAAATGATAGGTACGACATCGAGTTATACAGTTTATACTAAACACAATCAAGGGAAATGGGGATCTACCTAAGCATGTCGCACAAAATGTCAAATAGGCAGTTAAAACACATAGGCATGCTTTCCTAATCTGAACTAAGTAATTAAACATAATAGTGCAATTTAATAAGTGAAAACAGTTTATGACTTAGGAGGAAAATAGGACTTATGCAACAACATCCCGTGTACGTATTCTTCACTTACGTACACGACACTCACACACTAAATAATACCAAAGATCCTAAGGGGAAGTTCCCAAACACAAGGTTAGGCAAGCCACTTACCTCGAACCGCTAAAATCAACCCGATATCACGCTCTTTCCACGAGTATCCAACTCCGAATGACCCAAATCTAATCAAATCAATTAATAATGTAAATATAACTACAAGTAACTAATTTAGCTAATTAATTCGAAGCTAAAGCAATAAATTAGGAAGAACGTGTAACGACCCAATCGCTTGTTTTGAGAATTTAAGCTCCATTCGGTGGAATAAGGTCTTTAACAACTTCATATTATGTATATAAAAATGCGTGTATGGTTGGATTCAGTTACCGGATGATTCGGAGTCGAATTCGAAGAAGGATTCTAGTTTTGGAAGCTTAAGCGGTGAAATTTGACCGGAATTTGACTTTTTGTGTAAAGGCCCCGGAATAAGTTTTGGATAATGTCAAAAGACCCGTATGGTGATTATGGATTTAGGCATGCGTTCAGATTTGGATTTGGAGATCCGTAGAGTAATCTGGGGCATTTCGACGAAAGTTGGAGAATTTGATGTTTGGAAAATAGAGAAGTTTGACCATAATTGAATTTTGGGATATCGAGGTCTGAATGCGATTTAAAGAGTTGGAGTATCTCCTTGATTTCATTTGGGACTTGTCTGCAAAATTTTGCATCATTCCGCTTTGAATTGATAGGCTTCGACACGAGTTTTAGAAGTTGGAAGAATTGAAAGTTCATAAGCTCGATTCATGACGCGATTCATAGTTTTGTCGTGGTATAATGTGATTAGAGACCTCGAGCGGGTCCGTATTAGGTTATAAAACTTGTTGTTATTTTCAGACAGGGTCCCCGCGGCCTCGGGTGTGTTTCAGACGAGTTTCGGATGATTTTCATAGTTTAGGACAGGTCTGGTTCTGGTGTGTCACACCTGCGACACCTTGGAGCGCAGGTGCGGATCCGCCTTTGCATGAGCCTAGTATCTTCGATGATCCTTGAGGCCTGGGAGCTAGCCCGCTTCTACGGATGCTGGCACGCAGGTGCGAAGGCCGCTTCTGCGGTCCTGTGAACGCATCTACGAGGAATCTCGCTCCTGCAGCTTCCCCTTTCGCCTCTGCGGTGCCGCTGTAAATATGCAGATGCGGTCCCTGGTCTGGTAAGTCAAGTTTGCAAATATGAACGTCTTCCTGCAAATGTGATAGCACAGGTGCGCTTCTTCTTCCGTAGATGCGGAAGTCCTGGGTAGATTCATATAAGTCGAGGGTTGTTTATTTTTCTTCATATTTTCAGTTTTAAACTCCGGATTTGGGAGCGATTTTTGGATGTTTTCAAGCTAATCGATTGGGTAAGTGTTCTTAACCTTTTATTTAATGTATTCCATGATTGTACCTTCATTTCTATCATTAAATTTGTATTTTTGGTTGAGGAAAGTGTTGGTTTTGAAGAAAATTTCTAAAATGAAAAAAAAACGTGATTTGAAGGACGAAATGGTATCAGAATTCGGTAATTTTTGTATGGTTGAAATCATATTGTAATGGGTGTTTGGATTTTGTAAAATTTGTCGGGCTCCGAGATACGGGCCCGAGGGTCGATTTTGGGTCGACTTTTGAATTTTTAATAAATATTTAGACTTTATGATCCGGAATAGTTTCTTATGAATTTTATTTGTGCATTGAAGTTATTTTGGTTAGATTTGAGGGAAGTTGGCCTTTTAGGGTTCTTAGGTCCTTATATTTACCGTGTATGAAGCGGTTCTTGATATGTTGGGTTCCTACTTGCTAGTTTCACTTCTACATGCTTTAATTAGAGATAATTGCTTTAGGATTTCCTCTTACTGTCTAATTGAAGCTTATTTGACTAGACTGAAGATTTACCTCTTCTACCGTCATGCTATATTTTTTATAAAACTGCCTATCTTTGAAATTATTAGTATCTCATCCTATAATTGTTTAGCCTTAATTGGAGTTTTGATTATCTTCTGCTGCTTATCCTTAATTGAATTGTTGAATATCTTTCGTAATTGGTCAACCTCAAAAAGAGTTTAGATATTGTCTATCTTAGATGACTTGCCTTTATTTGGAACTATTTGGCTCGTGTTGACTTCTTATCGTTGACTTGAATATTGTGGATTCGTTGCTACGTTTTTGTTTTCCCTAGTTAATCTGTTCTCTTTACGCCTAGTATTCTCTACCGTGATTATTCCTTGTGGACGAGTCCTACCATTTCTTGTGATTTAAAGTTCTAGTATTTGATTTGCTCGCCGTACTTTGTATTACTGTCATTGTTTCTTTGTACTTGTTGTGGTGACGTACGAGTTATCTGCCATGCTATAACTGTTGTCTTTGTTGGTTGCACTGGTTATTTACTTTGGGACTACGGACGTATTCCGGGAGATCCCCCTGTACTGCATATTTATTTGGGGACTACAGACGTATTTTTGGAGATCCCCCAACACTGCATATTTATATTGGGACTACGGACGTATTCCGGGAGATCCCCCTGTACTGCATATTTATTTTGGGACTACTGACATATTCCGGGAGATCCCCCTGTACTGCATAATAAATTCGGACTACGGGACGAGATCCTGGTAGATTCCCCTGTTGATATATCTGTGTTCGGAGCTGCTAATCTTCTATGCTTAAGTGTCACAGGGTGACCTATACTCGAAGGATATTTATTTGAAAAGTATATTTGAAAAGCATTTATCTTGAAGAAACTATGTTTGAAAGGCATCTATTGAAAAGTATATTTGAAAAGATTTTATCTTGAAAGAATTATGGTCGAAGAACATCTATTTGGAAAGTTTATATTTGAAAAGTAACTATATTGAAAGAACTATGTTTGAAGGATATTTATTTGAAAAGTTTATATTTGAAGGAAGTATATTTCAAAAGAACTTCTTATGGGAAAGGATTATATTTTAAAGATCCCAATATAAAAACTTACAGGTGAAATTTTACACTTGAAGGATTTGACTAATTTATTGGGGTTGTTGGCTAAGGTCTGATGTGGAAATTATGACAGTGCTGAGTTACTACTTGCCTTCTGTGTCTTATTATGGTGTTCCGCTATTACTTGCTGTTTTTCCTTCCTTATTATTGTTGCTATGTTGTTAGCCGTATCGTGTAGTCCTTAAATAGATGTCATGTTCTGTCATTCCTATACTTATGCTTGTTCAGTTTATTAGACCAGTGGGCGTCTTGACTAGTTCTCGTCACTACTTCACTGAGGTTAGTCTTGATACTTACTGGGCACTATTGTGGTGTGCTCATACTACACTTCTGCACATTTTTGTGCAGATCCAGGTATTGATCATTAGTAGTTGTGCGGATCCTTGCAGAGGAGACTCAAGGTAAATCTGCCGCTGCGTTCGCAGGCTTCGGAGTCACCTTCTTACTTTGTATTCAACTAGTTTTACTCATTTCCAGACAGTTGTATTTAGAAGTGATAGCAAACTTTTTAGGGCTTATGACTTGTACTACCGATTTTGGGAAAATTCTGTAAAGACTTCTATATCGAGACTGTTAGATTTTCCTTTATTATTATGTTATTCAATACATGTTAGGCTTACCTAGTCCCTAAGACTAGGTGCTATCATGATACTCAACGGAGGGGAAATTGGATCGTGACACCCCAAAAAGTCTCCCTGGGCCCACGACTCGGAATCCTATAAAAATTACAAAATAGGAAACTCATTCACTGACAAGTCCAACCAAACCAAATTTATCAAAATCCGACTTCGAATCGACATTCAAATCCCGAAAATTCATTTTATGACGTTTCTACAATTTTCCCCAAATTTCCACCTCAAAGACTAATCAAATGATGAAATTAGTGATATATTTATGTATATTAGCTAAACCCGAGTTAGAATCACTTACCCCGATGAATTTCTTGAAAAAACCTTCGAAAAATCGCCACAAACTGACCTCCCTAGGTCCAAAATGTGAAATAAAGCCCTAATCCCCGTATTTATAGTACACCCCTCTGATCTTCACTAGCGGTCCGTGAACTTCCACCTCGGCCATGCACCCCTCACGGCGGTCCGCAAACTTCCTACTACGGCCGTGGAAATCCTAAATCTCCTACGGTCGTGAACAAACTTATGCGGTCCGTGCCAGCCTCCACCGCTGACCGCGAAATCCTGCTGCTGACCGCGAAATCCTACCGCGGTCCGTGAAATTCTGCTGAGGTCCGCGACTGCAAAACACCTGAAGAAATACCTGAGTTCCGGAATTGCCTAGATTTGTCCAAAACTCACCCCGAAAGACACCCGAGGCCTCCAGAACCCCAACCAAAGGCACCAACAAGTTATATATCAACTTACAAACTTGGTCGAATCCTTGGAACTCACAAAACAACCTCCAATTACCAAATTAACCTTGGATTCAAGCCTAAGAACTTCTAACTTCCAATCTATGCAATCGACGCTGAAACCTACCAAACCTCGTCCGAATAACCTCAAATTTTGCACACACGTCAAAGATGACTCTACGAACCTACTCCAACTTCTGGAATCTCATTCCGGGTTTGATATCAAAATTTCCACTACCGGCCGAAATTGCCAAAAATCTAACTTTCGCCAATTCAAGCCTAAATCTGCAAGGGACCTCCAAAACACATTCTGGACGCACTTTCAAGCTCAAAATCACTCAACGAAGCTAACGGAATCAACAGAATTCTATTCCATAATCGTCTTCACACAATTCCGACTACTATCCAAATTCTAAGACTTAAGCTCTCATTTAGGGACTAAGTGTCCCAAAACACGCCAAAACTCACAACCAATCCTCTCGGAAAGTCTCAATAGCAGAAATAAATATAGGGGAAAGCAGTTACTAGGGGATCAGGGCTCTAACTCTCAAAACGACCAGCCGGGTCATTATAATTTTGTACCTGTGAGTGGTTACGGTTGGGGTTGACACTAGTCTCAAAAGACGGAACCAATGCACTCGTTTTGTGAAATAATATTTTGTAAATAACTCAATTTTAAGAAAAATCAACGACGGGGGGCTATTTTTTCAATTCTGACCGAGGAAAAGGTGACTATTTTTTTCAACTATGGCCCCTTCTTACTTCTAAGGATAGTTTTAGGGCCGGGGAAGGGCATTATGGTAAAAGTGATACCCAATTGACAAACATGTTCGTCGTGCGAGAACAGCTCTTCGACAATTTTTAGGATGTTCTAAGGCTATTCCGAGAGAAATGGATTGGGATTAACCGAAGCTGGGTCTGCTTATTTGTTTTTGATAAATAAAACTAGACATATTTCTCTTTTTTTTTTTAGTTATTTTTTGGAAAAATAGGGTCGAACCCTATGGAGGTTGGGTACGTATCTCTCATCCGGTGAGAATCAGAGCCGCATAGTTCGTAAATGTTTCGGGAATAGGATGACATTTAAAAAAAAAAAGAAATTCAGGCTTATAATAATCTTTTTGGATAAAATTTGAAGGGTTTTTGGATTTTTCAAATAGCACGATTTTTTGAAAATCGGGTAAATTTTTTCTCTTGTTTTCCCCCTTCTTTTTTTTCCCTCAATATTTTTTTAATTTTTAGAAACTGGTCAACATGCACAAACCAAATAAAACATAATGCACAAATAACACATAAGATGCATCAGGATGGTCATGTAATTCTCGGGTACACTTGTCCTAGATAGACCCAACCCCTGTGTTGAGTCCTGTCAAATGCACATGATGCAAACAAACGACATGAGACTATGTTATTCTAGGTTTAAATCCCACGGGGAGTGTTTTAGACCTGGCTTACCCAAGCGGACAACTCGAGCCGAGGTGGGGGAAAACCGGGAGCGCGAAAGTCTACCGGACCTAGTTACTGACCCATCCTCGTTCTAATTGGTATGACTTCTAAAAGAAAATTGGGCCATGCGCACGTGTGAACCATAAATTCAGAAGACTCAGAAGGGAGGCATAAGAAGACAGTTTAATACAATTCAAATAATATCAAAGCGGTAAATAGGCGACAATTAGCACATTAGGCCCAAAAACACAGCAATAACATCAAATCAATAAAGCCAAGTATAGATCACATTACAAGCTCGAATTCTGAACCCTGAACAGAAGTTCTGGTTATTGTCCTCAACAGAACAACCAGAGCTGTCACACCTCTTTTTTTGCGAGGAGATATGGAGTTTTTCCAATTGAAGTGACATTAATCGAAATGAGATTTTTTTTAGATTCGGAGCCGCCACTTGGAATAATTTATGGTGTCCCAACTCACCGGTTTATTTTAAATCCCAAATCGAGGAAATTTGACTATGTTTAAAAGTCAGCAAAACCAGAAGATTGGGTAAGGAATTTTGTTAATGCGGGAGAAGGTGTTAGGCATTCTCGGATTTCGTGATTTTAGCCCGGTCGCTTTAACTAAACCTGGCCTCGTTAGATTGTTTAGTTACGCATTTTAGAACCTATGTGCATTTTGCCTTTTACTGAAATTAATTGCGGCATGAAATTATCTTGAAACGAACCACGTGTGTGTGAATCCATTTTATTGGGGCGCTTAAAATCATGTCACACGCACGTGTACACAATTTATCACGCTTTATTAATTATCAAGATTGTTTGGCCAAAGTCGCGCGAACGCTTACTTTGATTTATTTTGGGAGTCATAATCATGTCACGCGAACGTGTACACAATTACGATAGTCGATTAAGTGCGCGCTTATAGCAAGCTACGATGTTCATAGAATTATTGTGAGGCATAAGTTATGGAACTTCTCATACAGATCTTCACTAAACAATATCAAGTCAAAGCATTCCATCAGTTCTAACCAATGATTCAAAATCTTGTTCACTCGATATTTCATCAAACATATTACAACATAAGGATCCTTCGTTCTTTAATAACTAAATCCCATAACTTATCAAAATTTAAGAGAAATTAAGAATCTAAGGATATTTTTGCAATTCCAAATCATCACTGTAATCAAACGTGTTCTTTAACACTGTTAATCCACTATAATAGCTATGAGCTTAGGAAAGGAATTAAGACTAGCTATTCATGCTCATCACAAAAGAAAAATTTGTTAAACTTCAACATGTACCAAACGGGAAAAAAATTTATGCATTAACCATGAATAAGGTGGGATTTCATATTTCTTCTTTTCAAAATTCAGTAAGACAAACCACACAATCAACGTAAGCTTCGGAAGATTTAAAATAACGAAGTGGTTTAAAGCTTTTAGAAGGCCAATCAAAGTGCAACATCAACTAACAACAAAAGGAAAAGAAAAATGACCTTTTCATTGATGGATCTGAGTTCAAATTACAACGACTGGACAATTTCTTAACAGAACATTTGCTGACGACCTCAACCAGAATCGATGACCGTAATTTTTAAATGACGCCTTCAATCTCGACCCCAAATAGAGCAACTCCACTGAATAACTATCTCTTCAAGCCAACTTTTTACTCTAAAAGACAAGTGTTATTTTTCTACTAATTGCTGGATTTTTTTTATCAGATTCCCTCTCCTTTTTTATTCAAAAGTCTCCCCTCAAAATATTGGACTCTTAGTATTTAAATAAAAATCCTATGTGCTTAACCGTGTTTGTTCATGGAGATGAAGAGTGGGGATGTGAGAAGGATCATGGGTGTGTGTTGTGAGGGGGAGAGGGGACTTGAGAGAGTGGGAGTGTGGGAGATGAAGGGAGAGGGAATAAGAGAGTTAATTATTAATTTTTGTCTCTTTTTTTTTTTTGAGTAACTAAGTCCCGTATATGAAACTCATGGGTGAGTGAATCTCTTTTGAGATCATCAAACTTGCAAAAGTTACGGGTGTTTAAAGAAAATTTAATTATTTTTTTTACATGTAAAATTCAATTAAAATACTAAGACAAAAATATTAATTAACTAACTCTAGACTAACACACACACACACACACACACACACACACACACACACACACACACACACACACACACACATATATATATATATATATATATATATATATATATTATTTACGTATAATTTTAATGATACTAAAAAATACACCATAGCTATTCTAATTAAAAGAAATAAACATTTATTTGTGTGAATTTTCTTTTTCTCTTTACAAATAGAAATAAAATTTGTATAATAAGTATGTGAATATTTTTGTAGTTTTTTTTAATTAAATATTTTTATAAATAAAACCTATTAAAAGTAAGATAAAAATTTAAAATATTAAGATTAAACCTAAAAGAAATATTTACACTAAATAGAATAGAATGTAAGTGTGGTAAAAAAAATTGTTGTTCACAGCATGCCCCTCTTCGCATGGAAACATGAAGAGTTTTCAGGCACAGAAAATGAACAAGGTGACTGATTTTTGACCTCCCTATTATTTAAAAAGGAAAAGAAGAGAAAAGAAGAGGTTGCGACCGAGCCTTGGTTTTAGGCAACCTACACATCCCGGGTTATAAGGGAATCATGTCACGTGTAGTTCAAGAAGAACGATGAGTATGCTTAGATGGAGAGTCGAGCGAAGTTCCATCGAGGTTCCGATCCGCGGTTCCTACTATTACATCAAAATAAAAAGAAAATTACATACACTTGAAATTTAAGAGTTACAAAATTCTGATCTAAATGTCATCTGTGATCTTGTCTTGATTCTTGACTTGCTTCCACCATTGACTTTAGACTAAAACTTGATGCCCTCGATGTCACAGTCTATGAAATATTCTCACGGGCTTGTTTCTTGTTCAGATGATAAGAAGAAGGATCTTGAGACCCTATGTCTCCGCATGCATTACATCAAAACTGGTTATGGCTGGTATTGAGATCAAACGTTCCACTTTCTCTGGCAAAAGATGGAATCTTATTTTTGCACATCCAATCTGTGTTTTGCAGTAAAACCTATAAGTCATCACAAACAAACAAAACGAACACAAATTTCTGCCCCAATTTATACTAGGAAATTTTTTGTGAGTTATTAAAAATACAATAAACTATCTTTGCTATTGCAAAAATGAAGAACTAAAAGAGAAATGGACTTTTTTTTTTTTTGATAATAGGGGATGTCGTACCCTATGTTCACAAGATGGAAGGCAACCAAGGGATGTAGTACCCTTTGTTGGCAATAAGATGAGGATCTTGGCACTCTAAGATGCTACTAGAGAATGTCGTACACTATGTTGGAAAAAAGTAATGCAGCCAGGGGATGCAGTACTCTGTGTTGGCAATAAGATGAGGCTCGTGGATCTCTGAGATGCTACTAAGGAATGTTTTACCCTATGTTGGCAATAAAATGAGGCTCGTGACACTCTGAGAAGCTACTAGGGAATGTCGTACCTTATGTTGGCAATAAAATGAGGCTCGTGGCACTCTGAGATGCTACTAGGGAATGTCGTACCTTATGTTGGCAATAAAATGAGGCTCGTGGCACTCTGAGATGCTACTAGGGAATGTCGTACCCTATGTTAGCAATGAAAAATGCAACAAGGGGATATAGTACCCTGTGCTGGAAATAAGGTGAGGCTCACGGCTCACTAAGATTCTGCTAGGGAATGTCGTACCCTATGTTAGCAATGAGAAATACAACCAGGGGATGTAGTGCCCTGTGTTGGCGATAAGATAAGGTTTACAGCGTTCTGACATGCTACTAGGGAATGTCGTACCATATGTTGGCAGAAAGTAATGCAACCATGAGATATAGTACCATGTGTTGTCAATAAGATGAGGCTCGTGGCACTCTAAGATGCTACTAGAGAATGTTGTACCCTATGTTAGCAATAATAAATACAACCAAGGGATATAGTACCCTGAGGTGAAGATAGGTATTCCCTATAATGAAACTAAAAATAACATGATTACATGTATATTGGAAGAAAATCAAGGATTTGAGAACTTCACTTGGTGGTGTTCATCTTTCCACGAACTGTTTCCTAGAATTGTTCTGTTCCTGTTCTGAACAAAGAAATATTCTTTAGTTTTAAAATGGTGGTCAGTTTGTGGCCTTGGTTTCTTGGGTGACTTGACCTCGAGTCAACTACACTTGGTAGAAAAACTGACTCCATCGATGGTCGTACAAATTGCCAGGAAATTCTGTCTTTACTTTCAACATCAAAACCTGACTATTTTGCGCCTATCACCATGTGTGTTTACGTTGCAAACAACCTTACTCCAAAAATAACTTTTAAGTGAGTAACTTTTGTTGAGCCTTGAAACATTGTTCAATCTTTCTAGCCTTTTTCTCATCAAGGAAAATCACAGATGGCTTTATGCCTTTGCCCATACGGTTTATGCCCATCAATATTTGCTTTACACAAAAGGAGAAACTGTAACCAATTTTGTAGCCTTTTCTTTGCTTTGCTTTGACAAAATTAGACCGAAAGGGAAAAAATTAATGCGAAAGAAAACAAGAAGGTGAACTAATAGGCATTACAACTTAATCATGAAGTGTACCTTTCAGAGAAAAATAAATATAAAAATAAAAAGGACTTATCTGGAGGAATATGCTGACTTTAGTGAATATGACATGCACTTTGGACTGGATGCTCGATCCGTTTGAACCGTCTAATACTAGCAATATCTTGTAAACTTTACTTTGAAACTGATTTCTCTGTCTTAACCATGATTGTGCCACTATATAAGAAGCCTAAATTGATCAATGATGCCCTTTGTGTGTTTTCACCAATTGACCTCTCTCATTTTTCTTTCTCTCAACTCACCATTGCCTTATAGTGCCCGTGAGGGTTTTCACCGGTAAGACTCTCTCATTTATTTTTCTCTCTTTATAATGATTGAGGCATCACCTGTAGTATACTGACTTAGCATTCTCGAAAGTTGATAAAAAGGTCTTAATAGGGATAGGTAAAAATAACTATTCAACTGAATTACAACTTTTGGAATCATTTTGATAGACCAACCATCGCAAATAAAATAAAATCATATCCTAGTTTCTTTGAATACTAGGGAAATGTGAACTTTTTTCCGTGTGACCGAACCCCAGAGTGAGGCTGCCTACGTATCGTTTCGGAATCAAGTCAGACGTAGTTCAATTAGCATGAACTTGTTTTGATGATTTTTTTTTCGATTTTATTTGATATTTTTTTTGGTTTTTCATTTTTTATTTTTTATTTTTTATTTTGATTAAGTACATAAACAAAGAAATATTAAGGGCTAATGAGGGTTTATTAGTGCTTGGGTAGCGAGAATGATAGCCTTTCGTCATCCCAACCTGAGAATGTTAAGTATAAAAATGCCCCAACAGAGGCATGTCAGACATAGTATCTCTTGACTGTATCTGCATTGACGGATATTCAATCACCTTTCCTTCTATATCTTCCAAGTGTAGAGATCCTTTTGATAATACTTTCTTGATGAGGTAAGGACCTTGCCAATTCAGGGAAAACTTTCCTTTTGCTTCTTCCTGGTGCAGAAAGATACATTTCAAAACAAGTTGACCTACCTCGAATTTCCTTGGGCGAACTTTCTTATTGTAAGCGTGTGCCATTGTTTGTTGGTATAACTGACCAAAACAAACTTCCTCCAAATGCATTTCATCAATCAAACTCAACTTTTCCAATCGGGACTTGACCCAGTCAGTGTCCTCGATCCTTGCTTCAACTATGATTCGGAGAGAGGGAATCTCAGCTTCAACAGGTATGACCGCTTCAGTGCCATAAACTAACAAGTAGGGCGTTGCACCAACTGATGTACAGACAGTTGTCCGGTATCCTAAAAGAGCAAATGGCAGTTTCTCGTGCCATTGTCCAGACCCTTGGATCATTTTCCTAAGAATCTTATTGATGTTCTTATTGGCAGCTTCAACAACTCCATTAGCTTTGGGTAGGTAAAGAGAAGAATTGCGATGCTCAATTTTAAATTGTTCACATACCTTCTTCATCAGATGACTATTCAAATTAGCAGCATTATCTCTGATAACAATTTTTGGAATACCGAAACGACAAATGATGTTTGAGTGAACAAAGTCTACTATTGCTTTCTTGGTAATTTCTTTCAATGTAATAGCCTCCACCTGTTTGGTGAAGTAATCAATTGCAACCAAGATGAATCTGTGACCATTTGAAGCTTTTAGCTCGATTGGACCATGACATCCATTTCCCAAGACACAAAAGGCCAAGGAGCCAACATAGGATAGAACCCTGAAGGAGGTGAGTGAATCAAATCACTGTGAATTTAACACTGGTGGCGCTTGCAAACAAAACGAAAGCAATCTCGCTCCATAGTAAGCCAATAATATCATGCCCGAAGGATTTTCTTTGCTAGAAAATATACATTCATGTGCGGACCACAAACTTCCGAATGCACCTCATTCATAATCATTCAGCTTCTTTGGCATCCACACATTTCAATAAATTCAAATCCGGAGTTCTTTTGTATAGGATTTCCCCACTCAAAAAGAAACCATTAGAGAGTCGCCTAATAGTTCTCTTTTGATCCCTATTAGCATGTTCCAGATATTCTCTTATTTTTAGAAACTGTTTAATATCATGGTACCATGGTTCACCATCTGGTTCTGCTTCAATTGTATTGCAATAAACATGTTGATCCCGAATTTGAATTTCTAGTGGGTTAATGGTAGTATTACTCGTATATAGAAGCATTGAGGCCAGGGTAGCCAAGGCACCAACTAATTAATTGTGAAACCTGGGAATATACCTTAACTCAATGGTCTTGAACCTTTTGCTAAGATCCTCCACACATTGTCTATATGGAATGAGCTTGATGTCTCGAGTCTCCCAATCACCTTGAGCCTGCCGAATAAGAAAATATGAATCTCCCATCACCAACAATTCATGCACATTTAGGGTTTATTGCCATGTTCAGACCCATGATGCAAGCTTCATAACTTTCCGTGTTGTTTGTACAGAAGAAACGAAGTCGCGCCGTGGCAGGGTAATGTTGCCTAGTAAGTGATACAAGAATTGCCCCAATCCCTGTGCCTTTAATGTTGACAGCCCCATCAAAGTATAGTTTCCAAATTTGACTGTCATCTTGGACTACTTCTTTAACTAAATTAACATTTTCATCTGGGAAATATGTGTTCAAAGATTCATACTCATCATCAACTGGATTTTCTACCAGATGATCATCCAAAGCTTGTGCCTTCATAGCAGTGCGAGTGACATTAACAATATCAAACTCTGTGAGCAAGATTTTCCACTTTGCCAATCTGCCAGTTGGCATCGACTTCCGAAAGATGTACTTTAGGGGATCTATTCGGGATATGAGGTAAGTTGTATAGGCTAAAAGATGATGCCTAAGCTTCTGGGCGACTCAGGTTAAGGCGCAACATGTCCTTTCCAAAAGAGTGTATTTGGCCTCATAAGTAGTGAAGTTTTTGCTCAAATAATAGATTGCTTGTTCCTTTTTGCCTGTGGCATCATGTTGACCCAGAACATAACCAAAATAACTATCCATTACTGACAGATATAAAAAAAGAGGCCTGCCAGGATCCGGCGGGACCAAAACAGGGGGATTTGACAAAAAATCCTTAATCATATCAAAAGCTTCTTGGTACTCATCTGTCCACTTGATAGCGGCGTTATTTTTCAACAACTTAAAAATAGGCTCACATGTGGTTGTAAGTTATGTGATGAACCTGCTGATGTAGTTCAACCTCCCGAGTAATCTCATGACTTCTGTTTTGTTCTTCGGGGGAGGCAGCTCATGAATGGTCTTTATCATGGAGAGATCTGACTCAATGCCTCTTCAACTAATATAAAACTCAAAAGCTTCCCAGAAGGAACTCCAAATGTACATTTCGCTGGATTGAGTTTGAGATTATACCTTCGTACCCTCTTCAATCTCTTTGTGCATCATGTCGTGGAACATGGTAGTCATGGCCCTCATGTAAGTTGCCCCTGCATTCTTCAAACCAAATGGAATGACCCTATAACAATAAGTTCCCCATGGAGTGGTAAAGGTGGTATTTTCTGCATCTTCTTCATCCATCAGAATTTGGTGATACCCGGCATAACAATCCAATAAATATTGGATCTCATGTTTAGCACAATTGTCAACAAGGATATGAATGTTAGGTAAGGGAAAGTTTTCCTTTGGACTTGCTTTTTTTAAATCCCTATAGTCAGCACAAACTCTAATCTTCCCATCCTTTTTTGGTACTGCACAACGTTTTCTAACCATGTGGTATATTGGACAACCCTGATCACATTTTCACTTAGTTGCTTCGTGATTTCTTCTTTAATCTTATCACTCATGTATGTCTTAAACTTCCTTTGTTTTTGCTGGATTGGTGGAAAATTAGGATATGTGGGAAGCTTATGAACCACTAAATCGGCACTCAAACCTGGAATGTTATCATACGACCAAGAAAATACATCTTTGTACTCGAACGAAACTTTAATTATGGCATCTCTCGTCTTTTGTTCAGTATATACTTTTTTTTGTTTCTCTGGTTTCCTTAGGACTTCCCAGGCTTATTGCCTCAGTTTCATTTAAGTTAGGCTTAGGCTTATTCTCAAATTGATCCAATTCCCTTTTTATTTCCTTAAGAGCCTCATCTTCATCATACTCAACTTCTTGATTCAATAAATCGAGATTAGATAACTTTTTAAGATCTGGGCATGAATTCTGCGTGCATGTCATGTTTTTAAAGCCAGCATTAACGAAACTGAAATTGATAAGAAATTAACAAAAATTAGGGAAAGGAAAAGAGAGAATTTTACTATGAAACTGGAACTTCATTTTATTTAATTTGAAAGGATAGAAGGGTTAACATCAAATCAAAGCAATTAAACTAAAATATCTGGATTACAACCCTTAAGATAATCCAAATACAGGAAAAGCAACAAAACAGACTACCAAGACTCCTTCCTGATGGGAAGAGGAGTTTCTTCCCAGTTGTTGAGCGAGGTATCTGGAACAATCAACTGAAGACTTGCACGGCTAGGGCCCTCACCAACTTGAACCATATTGATCTCATAGAACATCTCCTTGAGACCCTGGCAAACTTCATCAATGTCATACTGAGTAGAAGGATTTTGAAATTCGTCAAATTATGGCTTGACAAAAGAGTAGGCAATGTGAGGGATTGGTTTTGACATATTCCAACCATTCTTTTTGCGGGCCTTGACTCTGTCTATGTCAGCTGGTCTTGGTTTAAAACCCAAGCCAAAGGTATCTTTTTTTGAAAAAGGAGCAATGGGGTTCACAATTCCCTGCAGAGAGGATCCTAATCCTTTTCCTAGTTCATATCTGTTCCTCAACATTAGCGAAGCGACCATCATAGATGTGGCTGAAAAACGGGGATGAAGAATTGGTTTTCCTTCTCCCACTTGGTCCACCTCAATCACCTCAAATGCTTGATACATGATGGATTTGCATCCTTCATTGGCCTCGATACATGGAATGGATGGGTCTTTATAGACGGATGAATCGTCCTCACCATGAACAACAATTTCTTTCCTGTGATACTCGAATTTGACCATTTGATGTAGGGTGGATGGTACAACTCTGGCCATATGGATCCACAGCCTTCCCAGAAGAAAATTATAGGAAGTTTCCATATCCAACACTTGAAAGGCAATGTTAAAATCAACCGGGCCGATTGTCATGGTGAGTTCGATTTCCCCAATAGTGTATCTTCTTGAACCATCAAAAGCTCTGATGCTGACATTACTAGTTCAAATTTTGTTAGTCAATGTTCAGCTGTTATAGAGTAGAAAGAGGGTATACATCCACACTCGAGCCTGCGTCAATCATGACCCCTTTTACGTAGTGACCTTGAATTTGACCATAAGATGCAAAGCTCTATTGTGCCCATCCCCTTCCTCAGGAAAATCATCACCGTTGAAAGTAATTCTATTTACTTCAAAGAATATTTTAGCCATTTTTTCTAGCTGATTCACCGTTGTCTTTTCTGAGACATATGCCTCGTTCATAATTTTGATCAACACATAGTGATGTTCTTCCGAGTGCAATAGAAAAGATAATAAAGATATCTGAGCAGGGGTTTTCCTTAGTTGGTCAACAAGTGAGTATTCTTCCATTTTCATCTTCTTAAGGAATTCCTCCGCTTCTTTTACTACAATGAGTTCTTTCACTGGCAAGTGAATTTTTCTGGCTTTCTTAGCTTTTCCCAATTCCTCTGGTGAATAGCACCTTCCAGAGCGGGTCAAGCCCTCCCCATGTCATCTGTTTATTCAACTATCTCTTTTCCTTTGTATGTCATGACAGTCTTGTTATAATTTCAGGGATAACTTTTGTGTTTTTCACTTAGAGTTGTGCAACAGGTCGGATCAGAACTGGCGCTGTTATATTTCTCAAACCATTATTCGGAACGATCTTTTGAATGCCCTAGGGATGTAAAGTTTTGGACCACCCAATTGAACCTCAACCTTTTTTGTGCTTCCAGGGACATAGAGAATCATTTTTTTTGGAACCTGCCAAGTTCAAACTAGAACTCACACCTTTCACAATCAATGATGCCAATTGCGACGGGCTCACTATCACTTTTGGTTCTTCCCATATGGTTCCAACAACCATCTCTGTCTTTCTAGACTGCTTATAATCTCGATCATCACAAATCATCCCAATAAAAGTGTATTATCATGAGCTGAGAGCGGATTGTTTGTGATATTAGGAGTATCCTCATTGTTTGTTACCACAATTGCCTTTGCTTCAATCAAATTTTCAATAGATTTCATTAATGTCCAATAATTTTTGTTATTATGACCTTGGGTGTTAGAGTGATACTCACATCTTGCATTAGAATAAAAACCTTTTGAATTTGGATTCACATAATGCGTCATGATAGGTTCAATCAACTTCAACTGCATCAACTTTCGAAATAGGTTTTGTGATGACCCAAGGGGCCATCTTATGAATTAAGACACTATTCTAGGCTCATTAGCCTAAAAAAACTAATTTTATTACCTCGATTTGCTTGCACAGTCCGGACATGAAATCAGAAAGTTTTTATATGAAAGTATGAGAAATAGAAAATTTTAGAGTTAAAATTTGGTTTTAGTTGACTTTGGTTAACATTTTGTGTAAACGGACCCGGATCTGTATTCCGACGATCCCAGGAGGTCCGAAGTAAAATATGGGACTTAGGAGTATGCCCGGAATTGAATTCCGAGGTCCCTAGCCTTATAAAACAGTTTTTAAGAAAATTGTTGTGCTGGTTTTTAAAGGAAATAAAGAAATGAATTAATGTTTGAACTCGTTGGTATCGGGCCCGTATTTTGGTTCCAGATCCCGATAGAAGTTAGTTATGATATTTAAGTCCTTTCTATGAAATTTGGTGAGAATCGGAATTGATTTGACGTGATTTGGACGTGCGATTGAAAAGTTAGAAAATTTGAGTGTTCTTGAGAAAATCATGTGTTTTGAGGTTAAATTTGTAGTTTTTGATGTTATTGAGATGTTTTGATAGCACGAGAAATTCCGTATGATTTTTTTAGACTTGCGTACATGTTTTTTTTGGAGCAGATAGGTTTAGGCTATGTTACGCTTGTTTTTGATGATTCATAGTCGTTTCTTCAAGCATAAATAATAACACATTAAGAAAATGAGCTCCAAATTCAGTTTTTATTGAACCATTAGATCCGTATTTTAATTATGGAACCATAGGAAAAAAATCACCACATTTGGACATCGTATGAGGAAGTTATGCTCATTTTTGTGTCGGGAAAAATTGTTGTTTTTGGTGTGGTCGCAAATGCGAACTTTTTCATCGCAATTGCGAACTATTTGTTGAAAATGTGACTTTTTCCAGCCCTTCCTTGTTCGAAATTGCAAAGGTTTTCTTTGCTTTTGCGAGGGTTCGCAATTGCGAACCCTGGATCGCAAATGCGACATCTGCAGCCTGTTAAGTGAGATTTTAGACGGGATTTTCACCCATTTTTCAATTTTCTCAAACCCTAAACCTCTATAGGCGATTTTTCAAGGACCCAAACTTCTCCAAATCATTGGTAAGTGATCTCGAACCAATTCCTTTCAATCCTTAATAACTTTAAACAAGATTTCAACCAAAAATCTAGAGGTTTCATGCTAAAAATTGGGATTTTTGGGTAGAACTTAAGAATTTCAAAATTTGGGAATTTAAACCTCGAATTGAGGTCGGATTCCAAAACACATTGTATATCCGGGCTTGGGGGATAATGGTTAAACGGGTTTTGGTCCGAACCTCGAGTTTAGACCAAGCTGGCCCGGGGTCGTTTTTTGTATTTTGATAAGAAAACATAGGAAAACCATAGTTTTTCATTAAAGTTAATTCCTTTAAGCAATAGTTGACGATATTGAATCAATGGTGATTAGATTCGAGCGGGTTAGAGGCAAATTATAAAGGAAAAGATGTTCTAGAGCAGTGATTTGCTTGTAAAATTGAGGTAAGTGCTTGGTTTAACCTTGACGAGTATCTATGCACCACCAAATTACTTGTTGAACATGATCCCTTCCCCATTTACAATTTAATTGATCTCTAGTTTAATTGTTTTATGATCATTGATGCCTTCAAATATACTTGGTTCATCAACTTTTTGTTAAATATTGTTTCAAGTATTTTGAAAGTGTTACTTGTTCCTTAGTCACATTGTGGTACATCTGGTTGAGCTGGTTGTTAGTGTTACATTATACATTTCGGTTGGTTTCGCTGTGTAGTGATAATTGGTGAAGTTTATGAATAGTACAGTTTCCTGTTTATAATAATTGAGATTTAAGTAGTGTGAAAGGCTTGGAATCTGATTTGTGAAACTTTATTATAAACAAAGAGATGAAATGTGATTTGTCTGGTGGGAGCGAATTACACGCCGCGACAAAGAGTGATAAGGGTGGACAAGTGGGATTGGGTTGCACGCCGCAACAGGAGAAATAAGGGTGATATATACAGGGAGGAGCAATAAGGGTGGACATGTGGGAGTGGGTTATGCGCCGCAACAAGGAGCAATAAGGGATGACATTTATGTTTTACTGATTTTTAAACACAAGGATTTGAAAGCTTACTGTTTTACTTTACTGTTCATCATATTATGTACTTACAGTTGTTTCCAAGTGGAATTTGGAAATTTGGAAACTTATGTGAGAATTGGTTATAGATGAGACATGGAAAAGGTGGCTGAGTTATTTTATTCATTGCTACAAATTATTGTTTTTTTAGATTAGAATTTCCTTCTTGCTTTATTATATATTTTTCACAGGTTATATTGTTAATGCCCCGCCGTAGCCTCGTCAGTACTTCGTCGAGGTTAGGCTCGGGAATTACTCAGTACATGGGGTCGGTTCTACTAATACTACACTGCACTTCTTGTGCAGATCTAGGTACTTGTAAAAGTTAGGTGAAAGTAGTAGCTGACATTATTCCCACAGAGACACGAGGTAGATCTACTGACGTTCGCAGATTCCTGGAGTCTTCCCTTTATTATTTAGATACTGTTTTATTTCATTCAAAACAGAGATACATTTCTTTCAGCCCAATTATTTGTAGTATTATTTAGTAGTTCGTGAATTGTGACACAAGACCCTGGGTAGTTATACATTTAGTATTAGTCTGTGATTCGTCTTATTAATTTTAATATTATTCTTGATATCAGTTATTGGAAATTTTAGGATTTCGTGTTTATTTAGAATTATTTTTTTGTGTTTAAATAAATTTAAAGGAAAATGGTTAATTAAGTTCTAACATTGGCTTGCCTAGAAAGTTGAGTGTTAGGTGCCATCATGATACCAAGGGTTGGGAATTTGGGTCGTGACAAGTTGGTATCAGAACACTAGGTTGCCTAGGTCTCACAATTCACGAACAAATTTAGTAGAGTCTGAAGGATCGGTACGGAGACGTCTGTACTTATCTCTTAGAGGCTATGAATTTAGGAACAATTTCATTTCTATTCAGCTCTGTCGTGCGAGTTTATTCTATCACTAATTATTGAACTCGTCTATTCTTGTCCTCTCGCAAATCTCGAAAACACACAATGCGTCTTCAACCGGACAAGAAATGGAGCCCCAATGACAGCTACGATTAGGGGAAGAGGCAGAGGCAAAGCTCAGTCCAGAGCTCGAGCATCAGCACCTATGGTAGATCCTCAAGTGGATCTAGAAGCGGAGGTTCTAGCTCAGTCGATACATGTTGGACCAATCAGGTTCCAGAAGGATTCATAAATATGAAGTATTGCAGAACATGGGAATAGTTGAAATTTATGGGGTTGATTTATATGAGCTGTGAAGTTTAACATGGTGGATTATCAAACATCGTGACCTAGGACTTTGTGCCAAGTGGGGGAGTCCACTGTCAAGGAATAGATTTCGGGGTCATGTGTCATATCGCTTTTGGCCTGGAATGTATAAGGCCTAAGATTTTGCAAGAGATAAATCTGGGACTTGCGAAGGTCTACTCAGCGTGGAAGTCACGCTTGCAGATTTCTGGGTGCTTCACAGAGAGTACAGTGGTTGGCGTGCTTCTAGACTATATGGTTCATGCCAAGATTTATCTGTATAGAGCTCTACTTTTGGGATCATTGTGTGTCAATAGGGATGAGAGTTACCCAAAAGAATAACGAAGAGTATATGAATAAATGGGTTAGCTCAGAAGTGTTGAGTCAACATAGTAAAAGAAGAAATTGGCCGCCGGTGTTTGTGGCAAGCCTACGAAGAGGACGACCAGCTAATGCAACACCAACTACTTGACTCAGTTCTCATAAATGCTATTGAAATAGTTTGTTTCTCAGACTGTCCATAATGCGTGACGCATAGGGTTTGAACGGTTGCGTCAGGTCACCATGACGGTGTCAGAATATGCCATTAGGTTCGATAAGTTAGCCCGTCATACTCCTACTTCGGTTCATATAGCCAGAGAGGAAGTTCACAGATTCATTAAAGGACTCAAATGTGATTGTAAAATTTTTGTACGACTCAGGGAAGGTTGGTACTTTATTTCGGCTAGTGGTAAAAATTGTCCGAGACTTGGGAGAGTCATATTTCATCAGAGCACTCAGGCTACGTGCCCCATTGCAGTTACAACTCAACTTACATGACTAGCTAGGGGAAAAGGGGTTGGAATGTCGAAGGCGGAGGTCAGATTCCTAGAGGTGGAGACCCAACCTGTTAATATATTTTCTATGGTATGGCTGAGGTCGCTACACCAGATGGTGTCATTAAAAGTATAATCTCTAGTTATTATAAAGTGATAACTTCCTTAACTTGATTCGGTTATGAGTATCTAAGAAAGTCCTCCAAATATTCTCCACTCATGGGTGCGCTTCGTAACCCTGAAATCTACTTATGTGAACACTTGTATTGAGAAATTCTATGGAGATAGCTATGTCTATTAGTATGTGTTGTGATTTCGTTTAACGAAAAATATTTAAAAGAAGAAAAGAAATGTTATGATTGGCATGATGTGCATAGTACTTGTGATACAGAACTGAGGACGAGATCCTCGCATTTTTAATATGATTTGATATGTTCAAATCGGGCTACGAGCCGTGATGGAAGTTATATAAGGACAAGATCCTTGTGATGGAAATTCTTGTGTTTAAATTCTCCCTTGTGAAAGTAAAATTTTTACTATAGTACCAATAGGGAGTCATGCATGTTAGTTTTATTTGAAAATTTTTGTACAAAATTTATCTGTGCATACTTTTCCAAATCCGTGTTATAATTATTGAGATTTGACTTAAGAGGTGGGTGCCCGCCCATGTGTCTTTAAATGAGACACGTTAATTTGGGTAACTAATTATGAGGTCTTCATGCATCGCATCTCGTTATCAGTATTGTGAAGGGTTGAAAGGGGATTATTGTTACGTGAAGTTATTTGGTGATTCTGTAATTGATTATGAACAACTATTAAGATCATATTGAACCAAAAGGGTGTTCCATTCAAATGGTCGGACGAGTGTGGGTTGAACTTTCAGAAGCTCAAGATTCCTTTGACTACGACGCTAGTGTTGGTATCGCCCATAGGTTCAGGATTGTGCACGGTGTATTGTGGTGCATCTCGTATTGGATTAGGTGCAGTATTAATGCATGATGGCAAGGTGATTTCATATTCGTCTCGACAGTTGAAGGTTCATGAGAAGAATTATCCTGTCCATGACTTAGAGTTGGGAGCCATTGCTCACGCATTGAAAATATGGAGGCACTATCTTTATGGTGTGTCGTGTGAGGTTTACACAGATCATCACAGTCTTCAGTAATTGTTCAAGAAAAATGATCTTAATTTGAGGCAGAGGAGATAGTTAGAGTTATTGAAAGATTATAACGTCACTATATTGTACCATCCGGGGAAGGCCAAAGTGGTGGATGGTGGATTGAGTAGGAAGGCAGTGAGTATGAGCATCAGAGACCCGGTGGTTTGCTTCAATAAATAGAGATTACTGAGTGGAAGTGGGAACATATCACTATGGACTTCGTTGTTGGATTCCTCGGACTCAGAGGAAGTCCGGCGCCGTTTGGATTATTGTGGATAGGCTGACTAAATCCACACATTTCATTGCAGCGGCAAGTACTTATACTTCGGAGCGGTTGGCCGAGATATAAAATTCGAGAGATTGTTCGCCTTCACGTGTGCTCGTGTCTATCATTTTTGATCGAGGTACGCAATTTACTTCGCACTTTTGGAGGGCAGTTCAGCACGAGTTGGGTACACGGGTTGAGTTGAGCACAACACTCTATCCTCAGACGGACGGGCAGTCCGAGCGTATTATTCAGATCTTGGAGGATATGCTCCGCGTTTGTGTTATTGACTTTGGAGGTTCTTGGGATCAGTTGCCGTTAGCGAAGTTTGCCTAATTTAATAATACCAGTCAAGCATTCAGATGGCTCCCTATGCGACATTATATGGTAGATGGTATAGATCTCCAGTCAGATGGTTTGAGCCGGGAGTGGCTCGGTTATTGGGTGCAGACTTAGTTCAAGAGGCCTTAGACAAGGTCAAGATTATACAGGATCGACTTCATGCAGTTGAGTCTAGGAAAAATAGTTATGCCGACCATAAGGTTCGTGATGTGGCATTTATGGTTGGAGAGAGAGTATTGCTTCGGGTATCACTCATGAAGGGTGTTATGAGTTTTGGGAAGAAGGGTAAGTTGAGCCCTAGGCATATCGAGCCATTTGAGATTCTAGAGAGAGCAGGGGAGGTGGCTTATAAACTTGCGTTGCCTCCAGGGTTATCCTCAGTTCATCCGATATTCCATGTGTCTATGCTCCGGAAATATCATGGTGACCCTTCCCACGTGTTAGATTTCCGCTCTGTCCAATTGGACAAAGACTTGACTTATGAGGAGGAGCCGGTAGCCATTTAGACCGGCAAATTAGTCAGTTGAGGTCAAAGAGTTATCTTTCAGTTCGAGTGCGGTGGAAATGTCAGCCCGTTGAGGCAGCTACTTGGGAGTCCGAGTCTGACATGCAGAGTAGATATCCCCACTTGTTTTCCCATCCAGGTAATTTTCTATGTCCGTTCGAGCACGAACGTTTGTTTTAGAGGTGGAGATTGTGATGACCCAAAGGGCCATCTTATGAATTAAGACACTATTCTGGGCTCATTAGCCTTAAAAATACTAGTTTTAATTACCTTGATTTACATGTGCAGTCCGGACGTGAAACCAGAAAGCTTTTATGTGAAAATATGAGAAATAGAAATTTTTAGAGATAAAATTTGGTTTTAGTTGACTTTGGTCAGCATATTGAGTAAACGGACCCGAATCTGTGTTCCGACGATCCCGGGAGGTCCGCAGTAAAATATGGGACTTGGGCGCATGCCCGTAATTGAATTCCGAGGTCCCTAGCCTTATAAAATATTTTTTGAAGAAAATTGTTGTGATGGTTTTTAAAGGAAATAAAGAAATGAATTAATGTTTGAACTTGTTGGTATCGGGCCTGTATTTAGGTTCCGGAGCCCGGTACAAGTTTGTTATGATATTTAAGTCCTATGTGTGAAATTTGGTGAGAATCAGAATTGATTTGACGTGATTTGGACGCCCGGTTGAAAAGTTAGAAAATTTGAGTGTTCTTGAGACATGAGTTTTGAGGTTAAATTCATAGTTTTTGATGTTATTTTGATGATTTTTTCACACGATCAAGTCCGTATGATGTTTTTAGACATGCGTGCATGTTTGGTTTGGAGCCCCGAGGGCTTGGGTGAGTTTCGGATAGGTTTAGGCTATGTTGCGCTTGTTTTTTATGCTTCATTGTCGTTTCTTCAAGCATAAATGATACCACATTAAGCAAATGAGCTCCAAATTCAGTTTTTATTGAACTATTAGATCCGTATCGTAATTACATATCAATAGGAAAAAGAATCATCGAATTTGGACATCGTATGAGGAAGTTATGCTCATTTTCGTGTCGAGAAAAATTGTTGTTTCTTGTGTGGTCGCAAATGCGAACTTTTTCATCGCAATTGCGAACTTTTTGTCGCAAATGTGAATTTTTCCGGCCCTTCCTTGTTCTCAATTGCGAAGGTTTTCTTCGCTTTTGCGAGGGTTCGCAATGGATCGCAAATGCGACATCTGCAGCCTGTTAAGTGAGATTTTAGACGGGATATTCACCCATTTTTCAATTCTCTCAAATCCTAAACCTCCATAGGTGATTTTTCAAAGACCCAAACTTCTCCAAATCATTGGTAATTGATCTCTAATCAATTCTCTTAGAATTTTCTTCTTGCTTTATTATATATTGTTCACATGTTATATTGTTAATGCCCCGCCGTAGCCTCGTCACTACTTCGTCGAGGTTAGGATTGGCACTTATTCAGTACATGGGTCGGTTGTACTGATACTACACTCTGCACTTCTTGTGCAGATCCAGGTACCTGTTAGAGTTAGGTGAAAGTAGTAGTTGACATTACTCGCACGAAGACACGAGGTAGATCTGCTGGCGTCCGCAGATTCCTGGAGTCTTCTCTTTATTATTTAGATACTGTTTTATTTCATTCAAAACAAAGATACATTTCTTTCAGCCAATTATTTGTAGTATTCTTTAGTAGTTCGTAAACTGTGACACCAGACCCTAGGTAGTTATACATTTAGTATTAGTTCGTGGTTCATCTTATTATTTCTAATATTATTCTTGATATCATTTATTGAAAAGTTTAGGATTTCGTGTTTATTTGGAATTGTTTATTCGTGTTTAAATAAATTTAAAGGAAAGTGGTTAATTAAGTTCTCACATTGGCTTGCCTAGCAAGTGTGGTTTTAGGCGCCATCACGATCTCGAGGGTTGGGAATTGGGTCGTGACAAGTTTGTATATGATTCTCCAATTGGGGTGAACTCTTTCTTTGGCTCCTGTTCTCTCACATATTCTTGTCGGGGACGAGGATTATATGATGCCTGAAAATTTGGCCGGAGTTGACGGGAGCCTTATGGAATTGGTGCCCGCCATTGTTGATGATTGGGAGACCTAGCATAAGCCTAAGCATTAAACACTGTGTATTGTTGCGGGGGGACTGAGTATCGGGGACACTGAGGCGGATAGCAATGTTGAGGAGAATTGTATTGTCCTTGTTGGAATTGCACGTAAGAAGGAACTATTCCTCTTTGAACTCCCCCAAACCCAAATGTCATCATGGATCCTTCCTCCTTCTTTTTTTGATTTTTGAAACTGCCGGACCCGCTTTGAATTGCTTGCGTGGTCACCTTAAGGGATGTCTGACTCACAATTTTGCTCGATTTCATGCCATTCTCAACTATTTCACCAATTTTAATCGCCTCAGCAGAAGGTTTACCACTGGCGGCCAACATGTAATTGAGGTAATCAGGATCCTGAGCTTGGAGAAAATAGTCAATTATTTCTTCCTCTTTCATTGGTGGTTTGGCCCTAGCAGCCTGCTCTCTCAACTTGATTGCATATTCTCTAAATCTTTCCATTGGTTTCTTCTTTATGTTGACAAAAGAGGAGAGATCTGGCACTATATCAATATTGTACTGAAACTATTGGACAAAATCTTGAGTCATGTCATTCCAAACGTGCCAGTGAGAGATGTCTTGATCTATGAACCATTCTGAAGAAATTCTTGTAAAACTTTCCCCAAAATAAGCGATGAGTAATTCTTCTTTTCCCCCTTCTAACCTGGCAAAAGGATCACCATGTCCATCATACTGTCAAACTTGGGGGTCTTGAAGCTGGGTGGCAAATGAACATAGGGAAACATGCATAGATCCTTAAAAGAAACACTCTAGTGGACTCCCAAACCCTATATTTTTCTCATGGTTTGTTGTAAGCTCTTCATTTTTCTGGTCATTTCTTCTTGTTCCATATTCTTGTCGGGATTTTCGATCTCAATTGGGAACATGTTCTGAGGAATATGCTTGTATGAATTTTGACTCTGAAAGTCAGTTCTGGAGAGTAATGTTGGGTATCATGAGCATTCAGTTGTGGATAATTGTTGGACTTTTGAGAAAGAGCCGGTTGAGGAACGGTGAAAGTATGGACAATGGGTACAGTAGGTGTATCATTTTTGAGGGGTGCGGTTGGATGACGTGGAATGGAGGTACTGGGGATAGTGGGAAGGTTAATGCTTAGACTGAATCCAGGTTGGTACAATGGGTTACTTATTATGGAGATGGACACTTGATTTGCAACTGACACATTATGAAGATTATCCGAAGGCCCTATGGGTAGTGGGGACGGTTCATGTCCATTCACGCAAGCTTGGTACATCTCTACCAATTGTTGTTTCAACATTCTTACTTCTTCAACCAGTTTTGTACCTTGTTCGACCAATTGTCCATGGAAATCATCATTATCTGACTCATTATCACTATTGTTTGCCATTATACTTTTTCCTTTTGATCTCGTGTTGTAAGGGTGTGTCGCTGGTTTAAACCACAAACCAACCACCTCTGTTTAACTTTATCTTTATAGATGACAAACAACAAATGTGTTAGATTTAGGCATTTTGCAGATATTAATCACACATTGTATGTCATGCAGCTAATGCCGTTTTCATTTCTAGAATGAGTTTGGAAGGCTTCATGCTTCATCCCGGCTTATTGGTTTACTTTCATCTTGAATTTAACGCTCTTTTTTTTCTTGTTTTCTTTTTTTCTTTTCCAGATTAATTATGGCTATGACCGCATCTAATGAAGATTTCCTACACATCAAGATGCCACATGAATCAGACCATTACATAGTTCAGGGAAAAACAATAATAGTCTTTTTCTTTAACAAAACGAAACAACACAATGACAGAAATGACATTACATTGAAAATGACTTACCAGACTCTAACAAGACTAAAAGACAATGATTTTAAAGACTCAACAATAACTCAAACTAAAACATAACTACTACATGAAAATTTATAACAACTACAACTATATTTCAACTCCGCAAGCTTCTAGCTTTCAACCACTAGAACATCTGCTCATGGTGGGGCTTTCCCTGGTTGAACCCCCAATGTACGGTATATCCTCCCTAACTCTACTGCAAGATGACGGGCGAAAGTAGGTTCATGCTCCAAAAACTTCTCATAATCCATCCCTTGGCAGTTCACATAACTTTGAGCGATATAAACAGCCAAATCATGGACTTGCTCTCTGAAGTACTGAAAATTCTGGTCTCGATCTTGTAACTGTTGTTGGCGAGTGGTGGCTATCTCCCTTATGTGGCCCTCAAGATCTAGGCTGACTCCAACTAAGCCCGAAGTCTAGCTTGCTCGAGTCTCGCCTGATCCCTCTCCCTATCAAAATCTGCATGCTGGTATTCTCTATTGTACCTTCTCATTTTTTCCAACTGTGCATGGAGTTGAGCTTCTAAAAGTACCCAATGGGCCTTCTCTCTCTCTCTCTCTCTCAAATTTTGTTACTTGGCGATCCTTACTTGATTCGGCCTTCTCATTTAACTGTACATTTTTTTCTTGGCTTTGTCCAACGCCTTTCCAGTCTTTGCCAAGATGGAATTGTAATCTTGCACCTTTTCCATCAGATTGGAAATGGTTCTCTGGTCTTTCCACCTTCTCACTGGCACTTCAGAGGCTTTCTTCATCTGTTGAAGCCGAACGCGGAGGGCTTCATTCTCGCGGATCAGACCCTTCTTTTCACCTTCCGTTTCCTGTGTTTGTAAGTCTTTCTCAAAATTGAGGTTTCTCAACTTTTCTTCTAAGGTATGAATAGTTTCTTTGTATCCCTTTTCCTTTTCACCCCAAACCAACTGTTCTTGGATTTTACCATCAAAGGCTTGAACATGTTGCCTTTCAGCGGGCCTTTTGGGATCGGGTTCTGGCTCATCATCCACGCGAGACCTCTTCTCAAACAACATAGCATAACCCGGATCTATCTCACCTTTCACAGGATCTGGCACCTAGGTATCATCTTTCAAGTAGCGGAAACCATTCCAAATTTGTTGGATTAAAGACTTAGGGAGAGGGGCTTCGGGGTGTAGCTCAATAACTTGCACACTCACTTCATCCTCAGGCACTACTTGGTACCTTCGGAGATATCTTAGAACTCTCTATGGGAATACATCTGGACACTTCTCAAACCCAACATCAGCAAATAACGTTTTAGGGCTGACATGTGTATCGCCTCTCTTTTCGGGAGCCAACCCAAAGTCCACTCAATTTGACTTGCCTTTAAAGATCTTAGGTGGGATATCCAGGCTTCCACCCCTTCTGGAGAGTTGTAATCTTTTAATCTTTCTTCGTAATTCTCAGTGAAATTGTCCTTTCTCGGACCATAGCTCATGAACTTGGGGTGACGTAAGAGATGCTCAATCAACCACATTTGCAACAAAATATTGCACCCTTCGAAGAATTTTGCCCCGGACTTACACAAAGTCAAAGCCCGATAAATGTCTGATAGAATGATCGGGGCAAGAGTGTGATGTTCTTTGGTAATGAGGACCTGTACAACCCTGGCTATGCGGGTATCAATTGTCTGCTCCTCGTATGGGAAGACCATGATTCCTAGAAATGCCAATATGAAGGAAAAGTGACGGTGAATCTGCCATGTGTCCTTGTTCTTCTTGTTTCTAAGGCCTTTTTCATGCATTTCAAACCCATTTTGCTGCCTGAAACTGAAGTACAGGAAGTATAAAGAATAACACCCTTCGACTACGTTAGTCTTTCTAATTTGCTTACTGATGTTTAGAAGGTCGAAGACTCAGTGTACAGAGAGAGCCTTCGGGAATATGAGCTTCTGGTTTCTCAAATCCCTGCCAAAACCGGAATATCCAGCTATCTCTTCTAAAATGGGAGTAAGCTCAAAATTGGAGAAGTGGAAGACATTGTGAATAGGGTCCCAAAAAGTAACTAGTGCCTCAATCAAATCATCCTGTGATTTAAATTTCATAATATCTATGAGGGCTCCCAAGTACTTGGTGACCCATTTCTGACCATCTTCCCCCCAAGTCATACCACCACATCTGAAGCTGAAGTAGAGCCTCGTCTACAACTGTGAACGGTGTGTTCTGGACAATGCTCATTTTTGTCACGACCCAATTTAACCCTCTAAAAGGTGTTAATATGGAACCTAATCTTTACGACTAGGTAAGCCTAAGATTACGGAAAGTTAAAGAAACACAACGATAAAAGATAAAACAATGTATTGTAATTAATAAGGATAGTGCCACTCGGCATATACAAAGTAATCTCCCAAGACCCGGAATGTCGCTAAATCACAAGCTTCTATAATTTACGTAGCTCTATACAAAGGTCTGAAGATAAATAAAGCAAACCTCTAGGCAAGGGAATAGGAGGGGACTCCGAGGATCTGCGGACGGGGCCAGAAGTACCTTGAAGTCTCCTGGAATCAGCAACACACACTAACCCCGAGGTTGATAGCTCGTACCTTGATTTGCACACGAAAACATTTGAAGGAAAGGGGCATGAGTACACCACAATAGTACATAGTAAGTGCCAAGCCTAACCTCGGTCGAGTAGTGATGAGGTCAGGTCAAGGCCCTACCGGAGTAAATATAATAAATTAAGCAGTAAGGTATATATATAATTTATGGTAAAAACAATTAAAGGAATTCACAAAATTTATAGCTATGGGAGCCCTCGGCTCAAAATATGGTAACCATAAAAGGGAATCTCCCGGGATACCGTCCCGTAGTTTCGAATGATTATGCAGTATATGGGGATCTCTCGGAATACGTCTGTAGTCCCAAAATAAATATGCAGTGCTGGGGGATCTCCCGGAATACGTTCGTACTCCCAAAATAAATATGTAACACTGGGGGATCTCTCGGAATACATCCGTAGTCCCAAAGTAAATATGCAGTGCTGGGGGATCTCCCGGAATATGTCTGTAGTCCCAAAATAAATACGCAAGACAAGGGGGATCTCCTGGAATACGTCCGTAGTCCCAAAGTAAATATGCAGCTCAAGATAAAATGACATGTACGACATCGAGTTATACAGTTTAGACTAAACACAATCAAGGGAAATGGGGATCTACCTAAGCATGTCGTATAAAATGTCAAATAGGCAGTTAAAACACATAGGCATGCTTTCCTAATATGAACTAAGCAATTAAACATAATAGTGCAGTTTATGCAACAATAGCTCGTGTACGTACTCGTTACCTTACGTACACGGCGCTACACACCAAATAATACCAAACATCCTAAGGGGAAGTTCTCCAACGCAAGTTTAGGCAAACCACTTACCTCGAACCTCTCAAATCAACCCGATATCATGCTCTTGCCACGAGTATCCGACTCCGAATGGCCCATATCTAATCAAGCCAATTGCATAATGTAAATATAACTAAGAGTAACTAATTTAGCTAATTAATTCGAAGCTAAAGCATTAAGTTAGGAAGAACGACCAAAAAGTCTCCCCAGGCGAATGACTCGGAATTCGATAGAAACTAAAAAACTAGGAAACCCATTCACTCACGAGTCCAACCATATCAAATTTATAAAAATCCAACTTCAAATAGACATTCAAATCCCAAAAATTCATTTTATGAAGTTTCTACAATTTTCCCCAAATTTACACCTCAAACTACTAACCAAATGATGAAATTAGTGATATATTCATGTATATTAGATAAACCCGAGATAGAATCACTTACCCCGATGAATTTCTTGAAAAAACCTTCGAAAAATCGCCACAAACCGAGCTCCCTAGGTCCAAAATGTGGAATAAATCCCTAATCCCCGTATTTATAGTACACCCCTCTGATCTTCAATACGCGGTCCGCGAACTTCCACCGCAGCTGCGCGCCCCTCACCGCAGTCCGAGAACTTCCTACCGCGGCCGCGAAAATCCTAAATCTTCTACGGTCGCGAACAAACTTATGCGGTCCGTGCCAACCTCCATCGCTGACCGCAAAATCCTACCACGGTCCGCGAAATTCTGCTGATGTCCGCGACTGCAAAACACTAAAAGAGATACATGAGTTCCGAAATTTCCTGGATTTGTCCAAAACTCACCCCGAAACGCACCTGAGGCCTCGGAAACCCCAACCAAAGGCACCAACAAGTTATATATCAACTTATGAACTTGGTCGAATCCTCAGAACTCACAAAACAACCTCCAATTACAAAATTAACATTGGATTTAAGCCTAAGAACTTCTAACTTCCAATCTCCGCAACCGACGCCGAAACCTACCAAACCTCATCGGAATAACCTCAAATTTTGCACACATGTCATAAATGACTCTGCGAACCTACTCCAACTTCTAGAATCTCATTTCGGGTTCAATATCAAAATTTCACTACCAGCCAAAATCGCCAAAAATCCAACTTTCGTGAATTCAAGCCTAAATCTACTACAGACCTCCAAAACACATTCCAGATGCGCTTCTACGCCCAAAATCACTCAATGAAGAAAACTGAATATTTACTGCCCAGTCTCCCAAGTCGACTCCTCGGCCGGCTGACCCCTCAATTGGATCTTTACTGAAGCATTATTCTTTGACCTAAGCTTTCTGATCTGCCTGTCCAAAATGGCTACTGGCTCCTCAACATAAGATAGATCCTTGTCAAAATGGATTGAACTGAAATCCAATACATGAATCGGATCACCGTGATACTTCTGGAGCATAGAAACATGGAATACCGGGTGAACCCCTACTAGGCTGGGAGGTAATGCAAGCTCATAAGAAACCTCACCAACACACTGAAATATCTCAAAAGGACCAATGAACCTCGGGGTCAGCTTGACCTTCTTCCCGAGTCTCTCATGACGCCCTTCATAGGCGATACCCGAAGCAAGACCTGCTCTCCAGCCATAAATGCCAAATCACGAACATTCCGGTCCGTATAAATCTTCTGTGTGGACTGGGCTGTGTGAAGGCTTTCCTGAATCACCTTCACCTTATCCAGGGCATCCTGGACCAAATCTGTACCCGATCGGGCCTCGGCCAGCTCGAACCAACCCACTGGGGATCGACACCGCCTACTATACAAAGCCTCATAAGGTGCCATCTGAATGCTGGACTGGTAACTGTTGTTATATGCAAAATTCGCAAGTGGAAAGAACCGGTCCCATGAACCTCCGAGATCCATCACACAAGCACGGAGCATATTCTCAAGAATCTGAATCGTGCGCTCAAACTGCCCGTCCGTCTGAGGGTGAAAGGCTGTGCGCAGCTCCACCCTAGTACCCAACTCCTGTTGTATGGCTCTCCATAATCATGATGTGAATTGTGTAACTCTGTCTGAAATGATGGATACTGGGATACCGTGGAGGCAGAAAATCTCTCTGATATAAATCTCAGCCAATCTCTCTGAAGAATAAGTAGTCAACACTGGGATAAAATGAGCTGACTTGGTCAGCCGATACACGATCACCCAAATAGCATCGAACTTTCTCAAAGTCCGTGGAAGTCCAACTACAAAGTCCATGGTGATCCGCTCCCACTTCCACTCTGGGATCTCTAACCTCTGAAGAAAGCCACCCGGTCTCTGAGCTCATACTTTACCTGCTGATAATTAAGACACTTGGCTACAAAACCAACGATATCCTTATTCATCCTCCTTCACCAATAGTGCTGTCTCAAATCCTGGTACATCTTCGCGACACCCGGATGAATAGAGTACCGCGATCTGTGGGACTCCTCAAGAAACAACTCCCGAAGCCCATCTACATTGGGCACACAGATCCAACCCTGCATCCTCATCACGCCATCATCACCAATAGTCACATCTCTGGCATCACCTCGCCGGACCATGTCCTGAAGATCTAGAAGGTGGGGATCATCATACTGGCACTCCCTGGATAAGGCCTGAACATCCAATACTAAGGGCCTCTCAGCCGCCGGAAGATATGCCAAACTCCCTAACTCTCCACCCGGCGGCTCAAAGCGTCGGCCACTACATTGGCCCTCCCCTGGTGGTACAATATAGTGATATCATAGTCTTTAAGTAGCTCCAACCACCTTCGCTGACGCAAATTAAGGTCCTTTTGCTTGAACAAGTGTTGCAAACTCTGGTGATCAGTGTAGGTCTCACAAGGAACACCGTACAAATTGTGACGCCAGTTCTTCAGGGCGTGAACAATAAATGCTAGCTCGAGATAATGGACATGATAATTCTTCTCATGCAACTTCAACTGTCTAGATGCTTAGACAATCACCCTACCGTCCTGCATCAATACCGCTCCAAGGCCAATCCTCGAGGCATCCTAATAGACAGTGTAAGACCCCCAACCTGTAGGCAATACTAATACTGGGGCTGTAGTCAGAGCTGTCTTGAGCTTCTGAAAGCTCTCCTCGCACTCCCCGGTCCACCTGAACGGAGCACCCTTCTGGGTCAGCCTAGTCATAGGTGCTACAATCCATGAAAATCCCTATACAAAGCGACGGTAGTACCCCGACCTAAGGAAAGTGCGGATTTCCGTAGCTGATGACGGTCTAGGCTAACTCTGCACTGCCTCCACCTTCTTTGGATCTACCTTGATCCTATCACAAGACACTATGTGGCCCAAGAATTCCACTAAATCAATCAAAAATTCACACTTAGAAAATTTTGGATACAATCTCTTCTCCCTCAAAGTTTGAATCGCGGTCCTCAAGTGCTGCTCATGATCCTCCCCAGATCGGGAATATACTAGGATGTCGTCAATAAACACAATGATGAAGGAATCAAGATAAGGACGGAACACACTGTGCATCAAATGCATAAAGGCTGCTGGGGCATTGGCCAGCCCAAGTGACATGACAAGAAACTCATAATGACCATATCTAGTCCTGAAAGCAGTCTTCGAGATGTCCGACTCATCTTCAACTGATGATAGCTAGAATGCAATTCAATCTTGGAAAACACCATGTCACCGTGTAACTGATCAAATAAATCATCGATGCGAGGCAAAGGATACCTGTTTTTCACGGTAACCTTGTTCAGCTACCGATAGTCAATACACATACGCATAGAACTATCCTTCTTCTTCAAAAACAAGACAGGAGCACCCTAAGGTGATACATTGGACCTGATGAAACCCTTATCAAGCACATCCTACAATTTCTCCTTCAACTTAGGAGGAGCCATACGGTAAGGAGGAATAGATATGAGCTGAGTGCCCGACAATAAATCAATGCCAAAATCAATATCTCGATCGGGAGGCATGCACGGAAGATCAGCTGGAAACATATCTGGGAAGTACCTCACTACTGGAACTGACTCAACTGTAGAGGTATCAATACTGACATCTCTCACATAGTCCAAATACGCGTCACACCCCTTCTCAACCATTCATTGAGCCTTAAGAAATGAAATGACCCTGCGGGGAGTATACTCTAATATGCCTCTCCACTCCAAGCTCGGTAAGCCTGGCATAGCCAGCGTCACGATCTTAGCATGACAATCAAGAATAACATAATGGGGCGACAACCAGTCCAGGATAACATCAAAATCTACCATACTGAGTAATAACAAATCGGATCTAGTCTCAAAACCACTAAGAGCAATCAAACACGACCGATATACGTGATCCACAATAAGAGAATCTCCCACAAGAGTAGATACATAAAAAGGGGAACTTAATGAATCCAGAGACATCCCCAAATGTAGACCTAAATAAGAAGACACATATTAATACGTAGAGCCTGGGTCAAATAATACTGATGCAGCTCTATGACAGACAGGGACAATACTTGTGATGACTGAATCTGAAGCGACGACCTTTAAACGGGCTGGAAGGGCATTGTACTTGGCTTGGTCTCCCGCTCTAGGGCGACCTTGACCTCCCCGACTTACACCTCGAGCTTCCTGAGTAAGTGGAGCGGCAGTTGGGGCCGGAAGAATGGCCGGAGGACTCAGTGGATCACGTGGAGGCTGATAATTCTATAGAGGTTCACCCCTCTTGGCTCTGGGGAAATCCCTAACCATCTGACGAGTGTCACCACACAAAAAATAACCCCTCGAAGGACGTGACAGCTGAGAGTGACTCGGACCTGGCCTACTGGACTGGCCAGTAATAGCACCTCGAGCAGGAGGCACGCTGGATACTCGCGATGCATAATAAGGCTCCTGAGGTCTAGGAGGAGCTGGAACACCACTGGCCCCTGAAGAATAACTAGTCTCCCCAGATCACTTGGCCTCTCTCTCCTCTCTGACATGGTCAAACATGCCCTCCACTCTCTTGGCAATACTCACTTCCTGCTGATAAGTGATATCCATCTCCAACTCCCTGGCCATACTGGTCCTAATACTGGGGTGGAGTCCCTCAATGAAGCCACGAACCCTCTCTCTGATTGTAGCAACCAAAGCCGACACATGTCGAGCTAACTCACTGAAACAGACTGCGTACTCCTACACAGTCATACCACCCTGGAGCAGCTGCTCAAACTCAGTGCACCAAGCATCCCTGACTCTGAGGGACATACTCACGTAAGAACATCTCTGAAAACTGAGTCCAAGTGAGTGAGGATGCCTCGTCTGGACTACTCAGCTCATCGGCACACCTTCACTAATATACTGATCCCCTCAGCTGGAAAGCGGTGAAAGAAACCCCACTCGTCTCCACAATTCCCATAGTGTAGAGAATACGATGACACACCTCAAGAAAACCTAGAGCGTCATCTGAAGCTAGTCTGCTGATGTCGCGCCCTCTTTTTCCTCGTGGAGTTCGAGTTTTGACATTTTGGGACAACTCCCTTCCTTTTGGGATGGGGTATGGGATTTGAAGAGTCGCCACCTAACGGATTAAGGTGCGTTAGGGCACCTAAATCAAATAACTCATAAACCGGTTTACATCACCAGAGAATGGGTAAGGCCTCAAAATTACCTTGAGGGTAAGGTATTAGGCACCCCTCAAGGTCCACAACGGTGGGTCCCGACCAAACTCAATTTAAGCGAATTAGTCTTTAAAAGAAAATAAAACAATTTAAAAAACAAATAGAGATTACTTTAAAACAAAAATTAAAGGGGTCCTAGGTTTATTAGCCTATAGGATCATTTCTACTGAATATTCGGTAAACTTCCTCAAATAGAGGTGTTACGCATAACATTAGCACACAAGTTATCAACTCCTTTACTACCCAGTTACCCTCCCCTTTTCAATTATTATCTAAGACTTCTAATAGCATCTGGTATGTATCCTATGCGTGCACTAGCCGTCCCTTACCTATGGCCCTGGAGGTGTTTAGGACGTCTACTTAAGGTGGTTCTAGACTCACCTATGTTGCTTAAAAAGGGAAAATCTAAGTGAAACAAAAAATCAAGTAAGACTGTCACATAAGGAGCAGTTAAGGGGGCTCATGTTTACCTCCACAAATAAACAAACAGTTGCACGCTTATTCAAATAAGCAGTTTTAAACGATCTAGAGGGGTCCTATAGGCAGGATATCTAAATGAGCACAAACAGAATTTATAGCAGTTTTATTAAAGCGAGGTTGCGAGTATCCATCAGTTTGCCTACTGATTTTTTTAATCGCTTATTGAATCTGGGCATGTTTCAAGCAAAAAGAAAAATCATAATTTTAAACCCAAGATTTTAATTATCCTACAGACTTTCCTAAGTGATAACCGACCAGAATCCTATGGAGATGGTATCTAAACTGTAAACCAGTGATTGATTTTAACAGGCAGATTTCATCTTTTTAGACCCTATTGGCATGCTTTCTATGTGCTGAAACTGATTACAAGCATTATTTCCTATAGAAATGATATCTAAACACAAAAACTGATTTTTACACTTACTTCCTATAGGCATGATGTCTAAGTGTCAAGACTGATTTTGACATGTTTTTCCTATAGTCATGATGTCTAAGTGCTGAAATTGTTTTTACAATTATTTCTTATGGGCATGATATCTATGTGAGCGGAGATGTTAATAGAATGTTAGACAAGTTTGATAATTCCCAAAGAATATCCTACATGCATGGTTTCTAATGCACATTGAGACTTGAGAATATGCATAAACAGGATTTTGATACATAATTGATAAACGTCCTATAACAGGATTTCTAGGATGCAGGTGTGAAATTGAGGACTAAAAATAATGAGATAAGTCTTATAGGTCTCTAATGCATATAAATAATCACAACAATCCTATAGGCATGATTTCTACCTGAACCCAATCAAAAATATATATAAACATCCCTCCCAGCTTTTACTAATAGCCCCATATCTGTTTCCCAGAATCCTATGGAGATGGTATCTAAACTGTAAACCAGTGATTGATTTTAACAGGCAGATTTCATCTTTTTAGACCCTATTGGCATGCTTTCTATGTGCTGAAACTGATTACAAGCATTATTTCCTATAGAAATGATATCTAAACACAAAAACTGATTTTTACACTTACTTCCTATAGGCATGATGTCTAAGTGTCAAGACTGATTTTGACATGTTTTTCCTATAGTCATGATGTCTAAGTGCTGAAATTGTTTTTACAATTATTTCTTATGGGCATGATATCTATGTGAGCGGAGATGTTAATAGAATGTTAGACAAGTTTGATAATTCCCAAAGAATATCCTACATGCATGGTTTCTAATGCACATTGAGACTTGAGAATATGCATAAACAGGATTTTGATACATAATTGATAAACGTCCTATAACAGGATTTCTAGGATGCAGGTGTGAAATTGAGGACTAAAAATAATGAGATAAGTCTTATAGGTCTCTAATGCATATAAATAATCACAACAATCCTATAGGCATGATTTCTACCTGAACCCAATCAAAAATATATATAAACATCCCTCCCAGCTTTTACTAATAGCCCCATATCTGTTTCACAGGGATTATTATTACAGGCAAATACAAATGAATTACATCATGGAAATCACTATACTATAGGGAGCCTTGGCATGCCCAAAGTCAACCTGGAAGGCATGCCTTCAATCAAGTCTGGAGTACACCATCAGTTCATAATACATCAAATGAGCTTTTGGTGTGCCAAAGTTCCCAAGGGCCTCAGGGAACCCGGGCAATGCTCACATCAGAACCTTTTCAAAGAAACAGTTTTTGTAAACAAGTTTGGAAGGCCATCCCCAATGTGTCAGAGTTCGGAGGAGTCCATAGGCAGTGCTCACACTGTGGGGCAGGACCCTAGATATCTAAGAGTGGAAGTTGAAAATAGTATATAAGGGTAGGAGATAATTATAGGAAAACAGTTTTATTTAGAAGTGCATAGAAACAAGTTACAAGATCACAAATAGAACAGAATCAGATTGGGTGTCAACAGTACAACAAGAGTAAGAACACTGAATTACAGGCAGAACAGGGTCACAATTAAGTCAAACGAGGTTTCACATTGCTGGAATTGACTTAGTTCATTAACTATTACTAGGTGGAATCATGCACCAAGCAAGGACATGTTGAAATTTAGAGTAAACAACCAGATGAACACATAGTACAGAATAGGGTGATAGAAGCTAAAGCATGCTAGTTTCAGAAACAGATAGACAAGTATCATGGATCACACAGAAACATGCTGAAGTTAAATGGCTAATCAGACATCCATACAGAGAAAAATAGTAGGAATTTAGAGCACCATTATCCTTGAAAGAAGTATACAGAAATCATGAATTAATCAGGAACATGTTAAGGTAAATTATCAACACATAAAATAGGACAGGATTTGAGGCATGCTAGTTGAGAAATAAGTAAACAAGTGTCATGGATCAAAAAGGAATATGCTAAAGTGTATTAACCATACTAACATATAGGAAAGGACAAGTTAACAGAAATTAAGTCATGCTGATCAAGAGAAATAAATTTATGAACACATGGATTATTATTTACGATAACTTTGCAATAATAACCCATGTGTGCATATAGGAAAGGACAAGTTAACAGAAATTAAGTCATGCTGGATTATTATTGCAAAGTTATCGTAAATAATATTATGCATAAAATAATTAAATCTTAATATAAATATAAATAATAAAATTATTACAAAATAATTTTTGATGCAATTAATAATTATATAGATAATAAAATGATGGAATAAATTAATTTATAATCCTTTAAAATTATAGAAAATTATAGAAAAATACTAATTGATGTTCATGCATTATTTTGAAAGTATATATGCATTTTGGAAATATTATAGGGAAAAATTGGGTATCAATAGCTGTCTCTCTTTACCCGGGAATGATGAAAGAGTTGTCGGGTAAAAATATGATGGCCAATTTTGATCGGATAGAGAGATCTGAGAGATATAGGCCGTACTCCAGTTTTTGAGCTGCCTACATATCCTTGGTTTTACAGGAATCAGACCGTGCGTAGTTCTGGATTCATTGGCAGAATAAACCGATGAAGTTTTCGCAAGGATGGATATAAGGTTTCGAATAGGTGAAATGGTTATGGTAGCGGTCAGGTTTGAAATAGTATGAAGGAACTGGAGCAGGATTGCTCCCGTTGGGGAAATGGTCGCTTATCAGGTTACCTGCAAATCAAAATATGAGCTACAAGCATATATCTTTGCGTGAATTTAAACATGATGCAAATTCCCTACAGACCATGAGAATTGTCTTTGGACAGTTGAGGATGACGTCCTTAGACCATGATGTCTCGGGCCATGAATTGAGCGGTAAGGGATTCGCAGGCCATGAAATGGTGTTCTTGGGCTATGAAAATGGTGCATCCGAACCATGACGCCTTTGAATAATGATATGCAAGTTTTGAGAGATCTTCAGGCCATGTTATGGTGTCTTCCGGCTATGAAGATGATGCCTTCAGACTATGACGCCTTCGGACAAGCTAGTGATATTTTAGCACATGAGATGTAAAGACATGATGCTAGCAGCGACAAGACAAGGCTTAGTCTTGCATGGACTTGATGAAAGAGCTTAGCCCGAGGGAATAGAATAAATAATTCAAGGGAGAAAATTCTTAGTCTCATGCGGGATTCGTGATAGTGCTTAGTCCCATGCAAAGAGAAGGCAGGGCTTAGCCTTATGCAAGTGAAGGCAATGTTTAGCCTTATGTAGATAGGGAGCCATGGCTTAGCCTCATGAAAAGATTGAGACAGAGCTTAGTCTCATGCAAATAGAAGGAAAAGCTTAGTCTTATGCAAGGTGGAGGCAATGCTTAGCCTCATGCAAATAGGGAGGCATGGCTTAGCCTCATGCAAAGTTTGAGACAGAGCTTAGTCCCATGCAAAGAGAAGGCAGTGCTTAGCCTTATGCAGATAGAGAGGCATGGCTTAGCCTCATGCAAAGATTGAGACAGAGCTTAATCTCATGAAAATAGAAGGCAGAGCTTAGCCTTATGCAAGGTGGAGGAAATTCTTAGCCTCATGCAAATAGGGAGGCAGGGCTTAGCCTCATGCAAAGTTCGAGACAGAGCTTAATCTCATGCAAATAGAAGGTAGAGCTTAGACTTATGCAAGGTGGAGGAAATTCTTAGCCTCATACAAGATTGGAGGCAGGGCTTAGCCTCATGCAATGAATAAATAATAAGTGATAGAAGAATATTTCTTAGCTGGGAATGAGTGTGGTATCTTTGTTGTTATGAAGGCTATGATTCCAAGGTGTGCATATTCCTTGTCCTACATTCAAAGAAAAATCGTGAGTTTGGCAGGGGGAAGGTTGGTTCGTGTCTTCGTCTGCTTGCTTCATTTGTTTCGCTCTATCTAAAGATCCTGTTCAAATTATTGAGGAAAGCAGAGTTTATTTCAAAAGCAGGCATGCATAGTTTTCAAAGACATAGTAAAATACAGTTTAGAAATTGGTTAGATGAAGACTATGACACGATCAGAGACATCACAACTTCTTCTACCATAGAATTTTGAGGGTCCTCCTAAAAATTCTACCCCAGTTGACTAGACAACATTTCTGGCTACTCTGTGATTGGATGAACTTGCTTTGGAATTTTGAGGGTCCTCCTCAAAATTCTTCCCCAGTTTTTATTGATGGGGAAAATAGAAATTTTATTGAATTGTGATCGAACCCACATGCCTGCCTACGTATCCCCTCTTAAACGGGAATCAGGTCGAGAATAGTTCAATTTACATCATATGAGGAGACATAAATAGTTTACACATAGTATCATTTTACTACATCTGAATTGATAGGCTTTGGCCAGATTTATCCGTCTATTTCTGCGAGTATGAGTGCTCCCCCTGTCAGTACTATGTGGACCATGTAAGGACCTTGCCAGTTGGGAGAGAATTTTCATTTTGCTTCATCTTGATGCGGAAAGACATTCTTTAACACCAGTTGTCCCGGTGTGAACTGTCTTGGTTTGACTCGTTTGTTGAAAGCTCTGGAAATTCTGTTCTGATAAAGCTGGCCGTGCATTCATCCTCTTTCCGTCTATGAGGGCTAGCTGCTCATAGTGGCTCTTTATCCATTATGCGTCCCTGAGCTCGGCTTCTTGTATGATTCTCAAGGAAGGAATTTCCACTTTGGCGGGAATGATAGACTCAGTACCATAAACCAGCAGATAGGGAGTTTCCCCGATTGATGTGCGGACTGTGGTACGGAATCCAAGTAAGGTGAATGGTAGCTTCTCATGCCATTGTTTGTGATTTTCTACCATTTTCCTCAGTATCTTCTTGATGTTTTTGTTGGCAGCTTCCACGATTCCGTTCATTTGGGGTCTATATGCTGTGGAATTTTTGTGTTTGATTTTGAAAGTTTCATACATGGCTTTCATCAGATCGCTGTTGAGATTTGCAGCATTGTCAGTGATGATGGACTCTGGAACCCCGAACTGATAAACAATTCGGTCACGAACAAAATCCGCAATGACCTTCTTGGTTACAGCTTTATAAGATGCAGCTTCAACCCATTTAGTGAAGTAGTCGATAGCTACTAAAATAAACCGATGTCCTTTTGAGGCGGTGGGCTCGATTGGACCAATGACATCCATTCCCCAAGTGGCAAAGGGCCAAGGTGAGCTTGTTGCATTCACCTCGTTTGGTGGTACTTTAATCATATAGGCATGTACTTGACATTGATACCATTTCTGAACATACCAGATGCAATTTATTTCCATGGTCATCAAAAAATAACCTGCCCTGAGTATCTTTTTGGCCAAGACAAAGTCGTTCATATGCGGGCCTCAGGTTCCGGCATGTATTTCCTCGAGAAGATTAGAAGATTCCTTTGCGTCGACACACCTTAATAGTCCCATATTAGGAGTTCTTATATATAGGGTTCCTTCACTCTGGAAGAAATTATTTGACAACCTCCGGAGCGTGCGTTTCTGAATATGGTTTGCATGCTCCGGGTATTCTCCCTTTTCCAAATACTGCTTGATGTCGTGGGACCAAGGCTTACCACCTATCTCCTCTTTGACGTGAGCACAATATGCTGGCTTATTATGGATCCTTACTGGGATAGGATCGATGAAGTTCTTGTCTGGATGTTGTATCATTGATGACAATGTAGCCAATATGTCAGCAAACTCATTCTGGATTCTGGGATATGCCGAAACTCTATCTTTGTGAACCTCTTCTTCATTTCTTGCACATGATGCATATATGGAAATATCTTGGAATTCTTGGTAGCCCACTCTCCTTGTACCTGGTGCACAAGAAAATCGGAATCGCCGATTACTAGCAGTTCCTGAATGTTCATGTCAATAGCCATATTGAGCCCTAATATGCAAGCTTCATACTCCGCCATGTTGTTGGTGCAAGGGAATCTGAGTTTCGCAGATATCGGATAATGTTGACCAGTTTTTGATACCAAGACGGCTCCAATGCCGACTCCTTTGAAATTCACCGCTCCATCAAAGAACATTCTCCAACCGTCGTAGGCTTCAGCAAAGTCTTCTCCTACGAGTGATACCTCTTAATAGGGAAAATACGTCTTCAAAGGCTCGTATTCTTCCCCTACAGGGTTTTCAGCAAGGTGGTCTGACAGTGCCTGTCCCTTTACTGCTTTCTGAGTTACATAGACGATGTCGAATTCACTCAACAAGATTTGCCATTTATCCAGCTTGCTAGTGGGCATGGGATTTTGGAAGATGTATTTCAAAGGATCTATCCTTAATATGAGATATGTTGTATAGGAACATAAGTAATGCCTCAGCTTCTGAGCTATCCAGATCAAGGTACAACAGGTACATTCTAGGAGAGTATCGTGCTTCATAAGGTGTAAATTTCTTACTCAGGTAGTAGATGGCCTATTCTTTTGTCCCTGTCTCGTCGTGCTGCCCCAGAACGCAGCCGAAAGCTCCATCTAGCACTTCAAGGTAGAGTAGCAATGGTCTACCTGGCTCTGGCAGGACTAAAGCTGGTGGTGTTGATAAGTACTCCTTGATTTGGTCAAAAGACCTTTGGTAATCCTCGGTCCAACTAGTTGGAGCGTCCTTCTTCAATATCTTGAAAATCGGCTCACTTATTACTGTGGACTGTGCTATGAAATGGCTGATGTAGTTAAGGCGTCCCAGGAAAATCATCACATCTTTCTTGCTCTTTGGAGGTGGTAACTCTTGGATGGATTTAACCTTCGATGGATCCAATTCTATTCCCTGCTGGCTGACGATGAATCCTAATAGCTTTCCGGCAAGAACCCCAAATGCACACTTTGCGGGCTTTAGCTTTAGGTTGAACTTACGAATCCACATATACCTTGATTTCTTTGTGTATCATGTCATGAAAAATAGTATTCATGGCCCTCATGTAGGTGGACCTAGCATTCTTTAAGCCGAATGGCATCATCTTGTAATAGTACACACCCCACAGTGTAATGAAAGCCGTTTTCTCAGCATCCTCCTCGTCCATCTAGATCTGATGGTAACCGGAGAAGCAATCCACAAAAGATTGGAGTTCATGCTTGTCACAATTTTCGATCAAGATGTGTATATTTGGAAGCGGCAAATCATCATTTTGGATGGCTCTGTTGAGATCCCGATAATTGACACAAACTCTAACTTTCCCATCATTCTTCAGAACTGGCACAATGTTGGCTAGCCAAGTTGGATATTCAACTACCTTGAGAACCTTGGATTTGATCTTCTTAGTAACCTCCTCTTTGACCTTCAGTCTCATATCAGGCTTGAATTTCCTATGTTTCTGCTTAACGGGAAGACACATCGAATTTGTGGGCAACTTGTGGGACATAATGGACGTGCTTAATCCGGTCATATCTTCGTAAGACCACGCAAACATGTCCTCATAATCTTTCAATAATCGAGTGTACTCCTCTTTCTCTGACGGTGACAAGTGGATGCTAATGTGGGTCTCCTTGACGGTTTCAGAATTTCCCAAGTGAACTATCTCAGTTTCGCACAAGCTGGACTTAAGTTTGTTCGCAAAATCCTCTACTTCTCTAACGATCTCTTCGGGTATTGCATCCTCTTCTTCGAAATCACTATCCTTTTGTTGCGTTGTTTCATTACATGTCACAGTTGCCGGTTCATCGAGATAGGAAATAGTAATGCTGTATGGATAAATATATGAGAGAAAAATGGTAATAATAAACATCAATTCATTGAAAACATTAAACAAAAGTGATTTTCAACAATTTAAATAATGTTTTGGAACATTGAAAATATTATTTAATACAAAATGCAGAAAGGGAAGTCTTTTTCCTAGAAAAGCAAAATTTAAACAATGATGTTTAGCCTTGCTACCCCGGGACTCGTCGGACCCTTGATGGTCTGACAGTCCAGTTCTTGAGGAATGCTCCTCTCTCCAGATCTTGGATAGTAGGGCCTTCCTCCTCCTCCTCGACAATTACACAACAATCCATGTCATCATATTCCAAGAACAAATTCCTTAATGACGCCAACGCTTCTTCTGCCCCTAATCCCCATATAATATCGGCCTGATGGAAGGTCTGACTCAGGTGTGGCATAGGCTGCTCAAGTGGATAGTATGGACCACGCCATGGTGGTGACCAATCGTTGTATTCCTGCCAGGTGTACTGATATCCTAATCCGAAAGTGGTACCATGGCGCTTTGGTTGTATGGGTTTGGAGATGCCCTGAAGATTTTTACCAAGTCCTTTGCCGGGCTCATATCCTCTCCATGCTAGCATACTTTCTATCTTGCTACTCCACCACTTATCTTTCTCGATTGCCTTAATCCGTTCAATATGATGGTAGGTTTCTCCACCTAACCTTCTTCTGGTTTCAATCACCGGGATAGTCTGACTAGTGTAAATGGGGTTGCTCCCATACCCATGGATAATCACTTCTTGGTGGTTCCACTCAAACATCATAGTGTGATGCAAAGTTGATGCTATATCCCCAACAACATGTATCCATGGTCGTCCCAACAACAGATTGTAAGACGCGGATATGTCCAGTACATGAAACTCAACATTAAACCATGTAGGAACCATCACAGCCAGAGATTAGTTTCTCCAATGGTATCTCTCTAAGACCCTTCAAACGTTTTCACATTCCTAGTTCCCTCTTGTATCTCATGTAGGCCTTTGCCCAACCTCTTCAACTTTATCAATAGGAAATGTTGAGGCTGGATCCTCCGTCAATCAGAACTCTAGTGATGAATTTTTCTTCACTTTGCACTGTGATGTGCAATGCCCTGTTGTGATTCAAACCTTCAAGTGGCAGCTCGTCCTCGTGGAAGATGATTTTGGGGCTTTCTAGCACCTTCCCCACTATATTGGCCATTTCTCCACCAGTGATGTTGTTGGGTACAAATGCTTCACTCAAAACCTTCATTAGAGCATTCATGTGTGCCTCAGAATTTTGCAGCACCGACAAGATAGATATCTAAGCGGAGTCTTATTCAGATGATCAACGACAGAGTACTCCCTTGCATTTACCTTCCTCTAGAGGTCATCTGGAGCAGTTTCAATGATGGGAGATTTGTTAGAAGATTGCTTACTGGTTTCTCCTAAATGTTCAGTTGTATAAACTCTTCATGTTCTGGTCATTACCTGTGCAGCGCCGGATTCTTCTGTCTTTGACCTTCCCTTTCTTCTAGCCTCGGCTGCATAATCCCAAGGTACAACATTGGAACTGAAGACTAGTGTGGACGCCACCGTTACAGTGAAAGGTGTGGCGACCTCCACTTCAAATGGAATGAGTAGTGTTACTTCTACTTCTAAAGGAACCGATACGGCTATCTCGACTTCAAGTGGCGGCTGTACCTGCACCACAATGGGATTTAATGTGACTACAGGTTTCTTAGGATCATCACCTTCTCGAATAAGCCCGATTGATCCCTCGGGATCCCATTCTTCATCAGTTTCTATCACATTGACCCCTCCACCCCTATGATCTGGGAGAGGATTATTGCGGGCATTGGGTGCAACTTCCTTCGCCTGTATGCCCTTACTATCAATCACTGTTTGGATCTTCCCTTTCAAGGTGCGGCACTCATCAATAGTGTGTCCCTTCATGACAGAATGATATGCACAGGTCTTGTTTGGATTGAGCCATTGAGATGAATTCTCCATTTCCATAGCGGGAATAAGGGTGACATATCCAGCGGCTTTCAACCTTTCGTACAACTGGTCGATGGGTTCAGCAACGGCGGTGTACTGTCTGGGTGGTTCGCGGGCATAATTATGCCTGGGTTTTTGGTAGTTTGGACGAGTTGGGGGTGACTGATAATAGTATGGTTGGGTGTTATAGGTGTGGTAGGCGGTAGCAGGTTGAGAATATATGGGAGGCGAAGGTTGGTATGCGGGTGGAGGTGTTTGGTATGTGAGTGGAGGGGTATGGTATACAAATGGAGTTTTGGGTCCTTGGGCAACCATTACTGTTCCCGCATCTTTATTCTTCGATATACCACCTAATTGCAATGCTTTGTTTGTGGCCTGCAGCGCCTCGAAAATTTTCACCATACCGCTTTTAATACCCTCTTCAATCCTTTCTCCGAGTTTGATGATATCGTAGAACTTATGGTTCTCAATAACCATTAGCTTTTCATAATATTGTGGATCCTGTGCTCTAACAAAGAACTTGTTCATCTATTCCTCGTCTAATGCTGGTCTAACCTTGGCTTCTTCCGACCTCCACCGAGTAGCATACTCGCGGAAAGTCTCAGTTGGCTTCTTCTTTAAGTTCTGGATATAGAAGACATTCGATGCATTCTCCGTATTAAATATGAACCTGTCCATGAAGTCGGATGCCATGCTCACCCAATTGGCCCACTTCTTAAGATTCTAGCTTATTTACCAGGACAGGGCATCTCCGGTAAGACTTCTCATGAAGAGCTTCATTCAAATCCTTTCATCTTTTTTGACCCTTACGAGCTTGTCACAATAAGTCCTCAGATGAAATTTGGGGTCATCCGTTCCATCAAACGTTTCTAACTTGGGAGGTTTGTAACCCTCCGGCAGTTCCACATATGGTTGTATGCATAGATCCTCATAGTTCAATCCTTTTATACCTTTACCCCCTTCAACACCCTCAACTCCACTTGTTAACTTCTTGAGCTCCTCCGCCATGTTTTTGATTAGCAGGTCCTTCTCAGTGGATTTTGGTGTATAGGAGATTCGTTGAGTGGAGTGAGGTAGTGTTTCCATGTATATAGGGTTGTTCTGGTGAAGGCCGAGAGTTTGAGCGTAATGATGATCATTGGTGGAGTTTTGGAGTTCGGTAATAATTTGTGGGGTATTTTGGGGAGTATGGTAGGTGGTTTGCTGGTATTGAGGAGGTAAAGGTTGATTTTGAGGTGAGGTTGTATACTTGTGAGGCGCGGGAGGATTCTGTGGGCATTTTTTGGGTGTGTTTTGAGGTGGTGCAGGGTTCTGGGTGTCTGGGACATTCAATGTGAGGTAGAGATTTTCCAAGTTACGGACCTGCTCAAGCTCACCCTGTAGTTCAAGTACCTTCTGCTCAAGCCGTAAAACCAAATCATTTGGGGCCTGAGTTCCCCGACCATCAGATGTTTCCACATTCTCAACATGTGAAGTGTTTGTCGTTCACATCATCCATTTTAGCTTTCCCTTTTCCTTTCGGTACACTTGGAGGAGGAGAAGGTGGAGGGCCCCTGGATCTGGTATGATAAGCTGATGATGCCAGTATGCATGAACCAACCCTTGAGAATAGGAATAATCAAAAAAAGGAAGGAAAAACAAAATGTAACCAAGTTAGTAAGGGTTCCAAAAAGAGTATTTGCAGTATCTAAACACATAGTGCGGGAATGTAAATTTGCGTCCTAATTTGGGAGCCTCGTTGTGCCCGAGGTAGGCCTAGCGACAAGTTGATTTGGAGAATTTCAGGGCCAATAATTGCCTCATTTCATTAATGTAAAAGTAGATAAATCTCAAATGGCACTAAATAAGATAAGTCACTAATGGCACTTGACCTTATTACATTTGAAAAAGCAGGTAAATCTTAATCTACTTGGTCCCCAAAGGACCCTCCCCAGGCTTGATCTTCTTGGCTCTGTCGATCAGGTTCCCCAAGTCGTGCATGCCCAACAGTAGGTATACTCTCGCTAGATGTCCTCTTTTGCTTCCGTCAGCATTCTGGCAGTCGGCGACTCTTTTCCTCGTCTTCTTCTCCAACTCCATCAGACCCTGCTCCAAATATTCCAGCCTTTCATTTGATTTGATAGCCCTTTCCCTCTATTCATTGATCAGTTCCATATCAGTCTTGTGTTGCTCCAGGTGCTTGGCCTCGGACTCACGAACCCTTTTGTGCAGTTTATTGTATTTCACTTGGGCTTCAGCAACTTCATCTATGACCATGTTCCGCCGACCGAGTCCCGGCTCAACTATCCCTATTATGATGTCTTCCAATCATGATAGGTAAAAGCGTACATGCCCTCCGTGGTACCTGTCTGGCTCAACGATGTCCCTTTAACCTTTAGATGCCAGATATGCTGAGCTTCACATTTGTACGAGATGTCATCATCCTGAAAATCTGCCCTATAATGACTCATTTTAGAAACTTGCCGTATGACTTGCTTCCTGCCTGCCTGTCTCATAACCCTGATTGGAACATAAGGGTATATGCCCCTTAACCTGATCAACACCAGGTCAGACCGTCCCTAGATCTGATGATGAACTCACTGGTAGGGAACCATTCGAACATCCATTGAACCTGGTCCTCAGTCAAATTGTCAAGAAACTGCGCCCATTCTGTAGCATTTTCTGGTTGAGCAAACCTGTCTAGGATGTCAGTCATTCTCTTAGGGTGATGGAAGGCTATATGATCATTCCATGCCCTTCGTGGAAACTCTTGACAATATTGACCCCTTTGGGTATGCTCCAATAACCTAACCAAACCTGTAGTAGCAGATTACAACCCTCAAAGTGTTTGAACCCCTTCTGGCAGCAGTCCAAGGCTCAGTAGATGTCAGCTACGATCATAGGGACAATGGTATATGTTTGCCCCTCGATCCCCTCCATTAAGTTTTTGGCTACCATAGCTAGTCTAGTGTGAATCCTATCTACTTTGCTTGGAAATACTATCATACCTAGGAAGCAAACAACGAACACAAAAACCCTGTGGTGAATATAAGCAAAGGAAGTGATAGAGAATTCATCATGGAAGATACTATAGGATTTTCTATGACCATATCGTTCATAGAGGTAGTCAAAGGGTATTTAGGACTCCTTCAGGCACTCCAAATCATCGTTCTTTTTCAAACCCATCATTTTCAGGAACCCCTAGTGGCACAATTTTTCGGCACTAATAAACCCGGACTGTCCAGGTAATCCAGCCAATCCCCATATCTCCTCCATGCGAGGGGTCATTTATATGTTTCCAAAATGGAATACAGACCTTTCTCCGTCCCAGAACATAGTGGCCGCTTTCGATCAACATATTATTTGGTTGGATATCCAGTAAAGAAGGTAAGTTTCCGAGGACCCTTTTCACATTGTCCTTTTCGCTTGGCGAAAGGTCCTCCCATCAATCCAGCAACAATGGTGGTATTCTTTGGACCATGCCAAAAATGGGGACTTTGTGCGTCATATCTACAAAACAAATAAGGTTAGACCCTTTCTCCCTCCAGATTCGACTACTTATACATCAGTGATTACCATATTGGCATTTATCTCTCCAAATTAATGCACAAATCGTGGTTTCGTCCGTTGGGATTATGGAAACCCCGGTGGACTTCTGGACAAGGATTTTCCTAAAGGGTTATTATGTGGACAACATATTAATCCCGGCTAAGTTTTGACCATGATGCATGTACAATAAATCAGAGTATGGTTTCTATAAAGGTCTAAACTGGTACCCTCAAGTGGACAACTTGGGGGGAAAGGCACGGAACCGTCGGCTGCACCACTGATTGACTAGTTTTACCGCAAATAAGCATTTTTGAATTTAAAGGGTGATATATAGGAAGAGCGCAAACACTCATCAAGCGTTTCTATAGGATTAATTATGCACGAGTGGAATATGATGTTGAGCATAATTTATGCAACAGTAAATAGCATGTTGTCATATATTTGCACGTTAAAAATGATAAATACGAAATTTAATAATTGAAAGACGGTTAAGAAAGAAAACAAGGAGACAAGTCAGTTTTTGTAGCAAAGGAAATCATAAATGCTTGAAAATAGGCAATTAAATTCACATAAAGGGGAAATGGAAAGGGTGCACACGTATTAGCAGAATAAATCATGCTTAAGACTAATTCACAAAAGCAAGTTTGTCATTGTAAAAGCCTAATATCCCCAGCAGAAACTTTTGTTTGCGGGGTTTAGCTTTAGATTGTACTTCCGATTTCACATATGCACACTTCTGATTTCACATATAACATACTAACATATAGGACAGGACAAGTTAATAGAAATTAAGTCATGCTGATCAAGAGCAGTAAACAGGAAGAACATAGGTTCAACTACATAGCATATTAACTAGAGTATGATAACAGAAATAGGAGCATACCAGTTAAGAAGTAGTAAACAGGAAGATGAAAGAAAGCAGAATCCAAGGGTCCAGCCTTGGCTTTCAGCCGGCTAGACAGAGTAGCAAAATAGAAGTAGAAAGACTACAATTGAGAGTGTAAGAGTAAAGTTGTGTGTGTGTTTCTGGGTTTTTCTATGTGTGTTCGTGTGTTTGAAAGAAATCGGAATAGGGGTTTTTATAGCATATAGTAGAGTAAACCAAATAAGGAAAGGGAAATCAATTGCACATAAATAAGGCATGCAACATCAATAATTAGTCAATCAGGGCTTAACGGGAATAAATTAACAGCAAGTAAAACTTAAATTAAGGAGAATCTTTCACGGGATAAATCAGTAGACATGATTGAGGCTAAATAAGGTAAGTAGTAAATCAGTTAGAGGTCAGTCAAAACAATAAAAACCCAGAAATCAAGCCATCAATATAATTAAGGAAGGTAGTACTAATTACGAATTACGTATAAGGAAAGGATAGGTAAAACCTTTCAGAGAGATATCAGTTTTAAAAGAAGACAGAATTCCAAACCCTAATTAGGAAAATAAAAATCAATTAATCCCTTTTAATTGACAGATCCAAAGAATAACATGCAAATATCATAACAAACAGTGGAATAATTGGAAACCCTAGAGAATAAAACATAGATATGAAAACCAGTCGAACAAGTAAAGAGAACCGAAGTTAAACGCTTAAATATTTTAGAACTTTTTGTAGAAACTTAAAGATGAGAACCTAGATTTTAAGGAAAAACAAAAATCGGCCAACAGTGATAGTAAAAACAAAAGATCTTAAAAGAAAATTATCAAATATACTCAAAATCCTTTCAGATCTATAGGAATCTTAACGGACTCAAGTAGAAAGCAACTAGGGTTTTAAGAAAAAGACAGAGTTGAGGAAAGTCTGTTGAACTAGATATTTGAAGCCATAAACATGAATATATCAGTACTCACAAATATAGGAATGAACACAGGCGGATTCATCGAGAAAATGAGGGCTTGGAGCCAAGTCTGTGTTGAATCTCTTTGAGATTGCATCAGATAACACAAAATCATAACACCAGTAGAGATATTTATTCTAATATTTGGAACACGAAATAGATTAAGAAATATTTGAACTATGATTCATACTTAATATTCAGACTGGGGCTAGATAAGGCCTAGCATCGAAGAAATAAGCCATGAATCGAAGGGGTTCAGGTGACGGCAGACTAGATAAGGCAAATCATTTGTGATGCAATTAATAATTATATAGATAATAAAATGATGGAATAAATTAATTTAAAATCCTTTAAAATTACAGAAAATTATAGAAAAATACTAATTGATGTTCATGCATTATTTTGAAGTATATACGCATTTTGGAAATATTATAGGGAAAAATTGGGTATCAACAACTAAAAGTAGGTGGATGATACTTCTTGTACCTCTCAAGTCTGAGTTGCTCTGCCTCATAAGCAGCTACCCTGGGCTCATGCTGAACCGGACCCACTGGGGCATAGGAATAAATCCTGGGACCTGATCAACCTGGACCCTCTCCTCAGGAGTGCGGGCTGGGGGAAGTCTGTGCCCCTCCCCCGTCATGAGATGTGGCGGGAGCTATCAGAAGTAGTCCAGCGTGGGCTAAAGTGTTGAACATGCTCATGAACTGAGCTAAAGTCTCCTGGAGGGCTGGAGCAGCAATAAGAACCTTTGGTGTCTGCCCTCCAGTTGGAGCTGCTGGGGGCTCCTCTGTCGCAGCTCTCGCAGGTGCTCGGGCTGCACCGCGTGGTCGTCCTCTGCCCCGACCCCGGCCTCTGGCGGCTCTGGCAGGGGGCTCGGGTGCCTGATCGTTGGTCCTCCCAGTATGGGTCCTCACCATCTATGAGAAAGAATAGAATAGAATTTTAGAATTGTTTATGTCAATAACTCGCACGACAAGAAAATCAAAGGAGTATGATTGTTATTAACAGTTACATAGCCTCCCGAAGATAAGTACGGACGTCTCAGCGCCGATCTGCGAAACTCTAATAAATCGGCTTGTGACTCGCGACTCCTATGAACTAGTGATGTGATACCAACTTGTCACGACCCAATTTAACCGTTTGAAAGGTGTCGTGACGGAACCTAGTCTTTACAACGAGGTAAGCCTAATATTACAGAAATTTAAATAAACACAACGATAAAAGATAAAACAACATATTGTAATTAACAAGGATAGTGTCACTCGGCATATACAAAATAATCTCCCAAGACCCGGAGTGTTGCTAAATCACAAGATTATATAATTTATGTAGCTCTATACGAAATACTGAAGACAAATAAAGGAAATCTCTAGGAGAGGGAATATGAGGGGACTCCTAGGATCTGCGAACGTGGGCAAAATTACCTTGAAGTCTCTTGGAATCGGCAACACGCACTAACCCCAAGGTTCATAGCTTGTACCTGGGTCTGCACATGAAAACATGTGCAGGAAAGGGGCATGAGTACACCACAATGGTACCCAATAAGTGCCAAGCCTAGCCTCGGTCGAGTAGTGACGAGGTCAGGTCAAGGCCCTACCGGAGTAAATATAATAAATTAATTAGTAAGATATATATATATATATATATATATATATATATATATATATATATATATATATAAAAAATTTAAGGTAAAAACAATTATAGGAATTCACAAAATTTATAGCTATGGGAGCCCTCGGCTCAAAATAAGGTAACCACAACAGGGAATCTCTCGGGATACCGTCTCGTAGTTCTGAATGATTATGTAGTTCATGGGGATCTTCCAGAATACGTCTGTAGTCCCAAAATAAATATGCAATGCTGGGGGATCTCCCGGAATACGTCCATAGTCCCAAAGCAAATATGCAGTGCTGGGGGATATCCCAAAATATGTCTGTAGTCCCAAAATAAATATTCAAGATAGGGGGATCTCCCGAAATACGTCCATAGTCCCAAAGTAAATATGCAACTCAAGATAAAATGATAGGTACGACATCGAGTTATACAGTTTAGACTAAACACAATCAAGAGAAATGAGGATCTACCTAAGCATGTTGCACAGAATGTCAAATAGGCAGTTAAAACACATAGGCATGCTTTCCTAATCTGAACTAAGCAATTAAACATAATAGTGCAATTTAATAAGTGAAAACAGTTTATGACTTAGGAGGAGAATGTAACTTATGCAACAATAGCCCGTGTACGTATTGATCACCTTACGTACACGACGCTCACACACCAAATAATACCAAACATCCTAAGGGGAAGTTCCCCAACGCAAGGTTAGGCAAGCCACTTACCTCGAACCACTAAAATCAACCTGATATCACGCTCTTGCCACGAGTATCCAACTTTGAATGACCCAAATCTAATCAAACCAATTAAATAATGTATATATAACTACAAGTAACTAATTTAGCTAATTAATTCGAAGCTAAAGCATTAAATTAAGAAGAACACTCATGTAATGATCTGGCCGCTCGTTTTGAGAATTTAAGCTCCATTCGGTGGCATAAGGTCTTGAACAACTTTACATTGTGTATATCGACGCGTGCATGGTTGAATCAGTTACCGGATGATTCGCAGTCGAATTGGAAGAAGTATTCTAGTTTTGGAAGATTAAGCGGTGAAACTTCACCAGAATTTGACTTTTTGTATAACGGCTACCGAATAAGTTTTGGATAATGTAAACAGATCCGTATGATGATTTTGGACTTAGGAGAGCGTTCGAATTTGTATCTGGAGGTTCGTAGAGTAATCTGGGGCATTTCAGCGAAAATTGAAGAATTTGATGTTTGGAAAATGGAGAAGTTTGACCCTAATTGACTTTTGGGATATCGGGGTCGGAATGCGATTTCGAGAATTGGAGCAGATCCGTGATTTCATTTGGGACTTTTTTGAAAAATTTGGTGTCATTCCGAGTTGAATTGATAGACTTCGACACGAGTTCTAGAAGTTGGAAAAATTGAAAGTTCATAAGCTCGATTCATGGTGCGATTCATAGTTTCGTCATGGTTTGATGTGATTTGAGACCTCGAGCAGGTCCGTATTAGGTTATAAATTTTGTTGGTATGTTCATACGGGGTCCTGGGGGTCTCGGGTGTGTTTCAGACGAGTTTCGGATGGTTTTCATAGTTTAGGACACGTTTGGTTCAGGTGTCTCGCACCTGCGACACCTTGGAGCGCATGTGCGGCTTCGCTTCGGCGTGAGCCTAGTCGCTTCTGTGATCCTTGAGGCCTGGGAGCTAGCCCGCTTATGCGGATGCTGGCACGCAGGTGCGAAGGCCGCTTCTGCGGTCCTGTGAACGCATCTGTGAGGAATCTCGCTTCTGTGGCTTCCCCTTTTGCTTCAAGTTCAAAAATTCGAACGTCTGCCCACAAATGCGATAGCACATGTGTGCTTCTTCGTCCGAAAATGCGGAAGTCCTGGGAAGATTCATATAAGTCGAGGGCTGTCTATTTTTCTTCATATTTTGAGTTTTGGACTCCGGATTTGGGAGAGATTTTTGGGGCTTTGCAAGCTAATAGACTGGGTAAGTGTTCTTCACCTAGTATTTAATATATTCCATGATTGTACCTTCATTTCTGTCATTAAATTTGAGTTTTTGATTGAGGAAAGTTTTGGTTTTTGAAGAAAATTTCTAAAATGAAAAAAATCGTGATTTGAAGGACGAAATAGTATCGGAATTTTGTAATTTTTGTATGGTTGAACTCATATTGGAATGGGTGTTCAGATTTTGTAAAATTTGTCGGGTTCTGAGATGCAGGCCCGAGGGTCGGATTTTGGGTCAACTTTTGGATTTTTGTTAAAGATTTATACTTCATGATCCGGAATAGTTTCTTATGAATTTTATTTGTGAATTGAAGTTATTTTGGTTATATTTGAGCCGTTCGGAGGTCTTTTCACCCGAGGAGTTCATTTTAGAGTACCAGGTCGTCGTCTTTGAGGTAAGTATCTAGCCTAACCTTGTGTGAGGGAAACTACCCCTTAGGATTTGAGTCTTCTATGTTGATTGTAGTCCGTGTACGTGAGGTGACGAATGCATGCTCGGACTTATTTGAGGGAAGTTGTCCTTTTAGGGTTCTTAGGTCCTTATATTTACCGTGTATTAAGTGGTTCTTGATACTTTGAGTTCCTACTTGTTAGTTTCAATTCTACATGCTTTAATTAGAGATAATTGCTTTAGGATTCCCTCTTACTGTCTAATTGAAGCTTATTTAACTTAACTTAAGATTTTACCTCTTCTACCATCATGCTATATTTTTCATAAACTTCCTATCTTTGAAATTATTAGTATCACATCCTATAATTGTTTAGCCTTAATTGGAGTTTCGATTATCTTTTGCTGCTTATCTTTAATTGAATTGTTGAATATCTTTCGTAATTGCTCAACATCAAAAGGAGTTTAGATAACCTCTATCTTAGATGACTTGCCTTTATTTTGAACTATTTGACTCGTGTTGGCTTCTTATCATTGACTTGAATATTGTGGATTCATTGCTATGTTTTTGTTTTCCCTAGTTAACATGTTCTCTTTAAACCTAGTATTCTCTACCGTGATTATTCCTTGTGGACGACTCCTACCGTTTCTTTTGATTTAAAGTTCTTGTATTTTATTTGCTCGACGTACTTTGTATTACTGTCATTGTTGTTTTTCACTTGTTGTGGTGATGTACGAGTTTTCTGTCGTGCTATAATTGTTGTCTTTATTGGTTGCGCTTCTTAATTACTTTGGGACTACGGACGTATTGGGGGAGATCCCCATGTACTGCATATTTATTTTGGGAATACGGACATATTCTGGGAGATCTCCCAGCAATGCATATTTATTTTGGGACTACGGACGTATTCCGGGAGATCCCCATGTACTGCATATTTTTTTTGGGACTATGGACGTATTCCGGGAGATCCCCCAGCACTGGATATTTATTTTGGGACTACAGACGTATTCCAGCAGATCCTCATGTACTGCATAATAAATTCGGGACTACGGAACGGGATCCTGGTAGATTCCCCTGTTGATATATCTGTGTTCGGAGATGCTAATCTTCTATGCTTAGGTGTCACAGGGTGACCTATACTCGAAGGATATTTATTTGAAAAGTATATTTGAAAAGAATTTATCTTGAAGAAACTATGTTTGAAAGACATTTATTGAAAAGTATATTTGAAAAGCTTTTATCTTATAGGAAAGGATTATATTCTAAAGATCCCAATATAAAAACTTACGGGTGGATGTTTACACTTGAAGGATTTGACTAATTTATTGGGGTGGTTGGCTAAGACCTGATGTAGAAATTATGGCAGTGCTGAGTTACTATTTGCCTTCTATGCCTTATTATGGTGTTCCGCTATTACTTGTTGTTTTTCCTTCCTTATTGCAGTTGCTATGTTGTTATCCATATCGTGTAGTCCTTATATAGATTTCATGTTCCATCATTCCTATACTTATGCTTGTTTAGTTTATTAGACCAGTGGGCTTCTTGACTAGTCCTCGTCACTACTTCACCGAGGTTAGTCTTGATACTTACTGGGCGTTATGGTGTGCTCAAACTACATTTCTGCACATTGTTTTGCAGATCCAAGTATTGATCGTTAGTAGCTATGCGGATCCTTGCTGAGGAGAATCAAGGTAAACCAGCCGCTGCGTTCGTAGGTTTCGGAGTCACCTTCTTACTTTGTATTCAACTGTTTTTACTCATTTCCAGATAGTTGTATTTAGAAGTGATAGCAAACTCTGTAGAGCTTATGACTTGTACTACCGATTTCGGGAAATTGTAAATTCTGTAAAGACTTTCTATATCAAGACTGTTAGATTTTCCTTAATTATTGTTGTTATTCAGTACATGTTAGTCTTACCTAGTCCCTAAGACTAGGTGATATCACGATACCCAATGGAGGGGAAATTGGGTCGTGACAAGTTGGTATCAGAGCTCTTGGTTCATAGGTGTTACCAGTCATAAGGGAGTTTAGTACAGTCTTGCGGATCTGTACGGAGACGTCTGTATTTATCTTCAAGAGGCTATGACTATTAGGACAATTTCACTTCCTCCATTCCTATCGTGCGAGTTCATTGATCTTGAAGTTTGAAATTTATCGTTCCATTCTCTCACAAATGGTGAGGGCACGAGCTACGGTTCCTGATGATGTTACCCCCAATAGATGTCATTAGGGTCAACGGCAGAGACCGACGAGGGGCACATACCGCAGTTGGGGCACCTACCAGAGTAGCAGTTGAGGAGCCCCAGTAGTTTCAGTTGGCGGGCAGGCACCGTAGGCGCCTGCTATTACCCCCGAAGTTCAGGAGACTTTAGCACAGTTCCTGAGCATGTTTGATACATTGGCTCAGGCGGGGTTGATTCTGGTTGCACTAGCTACTTCACTGACCAGGGGAGGAGCTAGACTCCCGCTGCCCACACTCTAGAGCAGTGAGTTCACGTTGGTCAGGTTCCAGGTGTCAATGGTGACACAACATGTGGTTCTAGTTCATCTCATTGTCAGAGCAACAACATCCGAGGAAGGGCAGCTTAGATTTGTAAGGTTTAATAACCCTCCTACATTCAGCGGTTTGGCTTCAGAGAGTGCACATGGTTTACAGGAGGAGTGCTATAGCATCCTCCGTACTATAGATATTGTTGAAACGAGTGGGGTTGCTTTCACTACATTCCAGCTTGAGGGAGCGACTTATCAGTGGTGGCGGGCATATGAAATGGGTAGCCCGGCCGATGTAGCTTCACTTACATGGTTTCAATTTTTAGAGATGTTTTTGAGAAAGTTTGTACCTCAGTCCCTTCGGGATGCATGGCGCGCGGAGTTTGAGCAGTTGCGTCAGGGCACTATGTCAATATTTGAGTATGCCGTCAGATTCTGTGATTTGGCCAGACATGCATCTGCCTTGGTCGCTACGGTTAGAGGACGAGTCCGTAGATTCATTTGCGGGATCAGACATGATATTTGGTTTATCATGACTCGAGAGTTGGAGTCAGATGCCTCATTCAGTAGGTGGTAGGGATCAGCTCGCTGGTTAGAGGGCATATGGGACTTGGAGCGAGAGGACAGTCGAGATAAGGAGAGAGATTTCAGAGAGGCGAGGAGTCCGCGTGGACCAGAGCAATCTGCTGATCCTTATTTTAGAGGCAGGGTATGACATGGTAGAGGTTTTGCGGGTCAGCCAGTTCAGTTTGCACTTCCGGCTTCACGCAGTGTTTCAGGTGTTCATGGGTCTCAGAGTACTCGTACTGCACAGTTTCCACAGCCACATCAGCAGAGAGCTTGCTTTGAGTGTGGAGATATTATCCACATGGTGAGATATTGTCCCAGACTTCGGACAAATGTCTCATGGCGGGGTATTCAGGCCAGTAGAGGGTGCCCAAGAGGGGGAGGCCCGACCCGTTGATGTGTTTCATATAGTAGGCTGGAGGCCGTTGTGCCAGATGTTATCATACATGTATGCTTTGATCTGTTACATAGGGGCAAAATTTGTATTTCATTATTGTTCTGCTGGTTGGGACGAGTTCCCTTAATTGTTGCTTCATTTATGAGTGAATTTCATGCTTTGCAGTCTATTTTCATGTTTTCTCCTGTAGAGGGATTCTATGAGTGGTAGCCCATATCTATCGTTGTTTTATTCATCATTGAGAGTGATGAGACTAGAAGTAAGTCCTTGTTGTTCATCATGGTAGACCTGATGTGATCTTTTCCTGAGTATTTTGGTTACGAGCTATGATTTGATACTCTACCGGGATGAGAATTCAGCGAGTGTTGTGATCTTATTGACAGAGCTAAGTTAGTGGAAGATTTAAATTGGTATGATATATATTCGATATGTGATTTAGATTGTAGGCAAGACCCTCGTGATTCTTGCAATTCGATATGCTTGAATCGGACTGAGTACCGCGGTGGAAGTTATATCAGGATGGGATCATTGTGAATTGTTCATATGCTTTAATTATTTCCTTGTTATATTGTTTTTGTAGGTTAGTATAGATAGAGAGTTGTTCTTGTCGGGCTTGTTTGGTAGTTCCCTTATGTGTTTATCTTCTCATACTCAGTCATTTTCGTTATGTGCTTCTTGAAGCTTGCGGGGTGTGTGCCCGGTGGTGTTAGTTGTGTCTTGGTGATTCGGGTGTAAAATTATGAGGTCTTAATTTTTCTTGCATTATAATCAGTGTATAGAGGTTTGAAACAGATTTCTATCAGATATGAGGCTAATTGTCGGTGCTAAATTGATTTCGGGCAGCCGTTGTGATAAGAGGTGTTATTATCGGCCTATGTGTGGTGTGTTATGTTGTGTGTTAGTACCTTGTGCGTGTAGGCATGGGTTGATGCAGCTGGTTGAGACCGATACTGGATATGGATTTAGAATCGGGTCTTTGGGAAATGAATGGAAGGTGAAAATTTGAGGTATGAGGCTTATTGGTGGTGGTAAAAAGGCTAAATTGTAGTTGAGCTGGTGTTGTCAAGCTTATGTAGATTGGGGTGACGTGGGATCACCTGCAGGTGTATGGGGAAGTGTTCATTCGGTGATTTGAAGACTTCGAGGCGATTCTTGGCACGCTCGAGGACGAACGTTTGTTTTAACCGATTGGTCATTTTGATAATTTAAGCTCCGGTCGGTGGCATAAGGTCTTGAACAACTTCACATTGTGTATATCGACCTGCGTGCATGGCTAGATTCAGTTACCGGATGATTGAGAGTCGAATTAGAAGAAGGATTCTAGTTTTGAAAGCTTAACCGGTGAAATTTGACCGAAATTTGAATTTTTGTGTAAACGGCTCCGGAATAAGTTTTGGATAATGTCAAAAGCTCCGTATGGTGATTTTGGACTTAGGCGCGCATTCGGATTTAAATTTGGAGGTCCGTAGAGTAATCTGGGGCATTTCGGCGAAAGTTGGAGAATTTGATGTTTGGAAAATGGAGAAGTTTGACCATAGTTGAATTTTGGGATATAAGGGTTTGAATGCAATTCCGAGAGTTGGAGAAGCTCCGTGATGTCATTTGGGACTTGTCTTCAAAATTTGGCGTCATTCCGGGTTGAATTGATAGGTTTCGGCACGAGTTTTAAAAGTTAGAAGAATTGAAAGTTCATAAGCTCGATTCATGGTGCGGTTCGTAGTTTTTTCGTGGTCTGATGTGATTTGAGACTCGAGCGGGTCCATATTAGGTTATAGAACTTGTTGGTATGTTCAGACGGGGTCCCAGGGGGCCTTTGGTGTGCTTCAGACGAGTTTCAGATCATAGTTTAGGACAGGTCTAGTTCTGGTGTCTCGTACCTGCGACACCTTGGAGCGCAGGTGCGGCTCCGCTTCTGCGTGAGCCTGGTCGCTTTTGCGGATGCTGGCACACAGGTGCGAAGGACGCTTCTACGGTCATGTGAACGCATCTGCAAGGAATCTCGCTCCTGCAGCTTCCCTTTTTGCTTCTGCAGTGCCACTAGTGTGGTTGTAAATCCGCAGATGTGGTCCCTGGTCTGGTAAGTCAAGTTCGCAAATGCGTATGTCTGCCCACAAATGCGATAGCGTAGTGGCACTTCTTCTTCCGTAGATGCGGAAGTCCTGGGCAGATTCATATAAGTCGAGGGTTGTCTATTTTTCTTAATATTTTGAGTTTTGGACTCCGGATTTGGGAGCGATTTTTTTGGGGTTTCAAGCTAATCGATTGGGTAAGTGTTCTTCACCTTTTATTTAATTTATTCCATGATTGTACCTTCATTTCCATCATTAAATTTGTGTGTTCTGTTGAGAAAACTGCTGGTTTTTGAAGAAAATTTCTAAAATGAAAAAAATCGTGATTTGAAGGACGAAATGGCATCGGAATTTGGTAATTTTTGTATGGTTGAACTCATATTGGAATGGGTGTTCGGATTTTGTAAGATTTGTCGGGTTCCAAGATGCGGGCCCGAGGGTCGGATTTTGGGTCAACTTTTGGATTTTTGTGGAAGATTTAGACTTTATGATCCGGAATAGTTTCTTCTGAATTTTATTTGTGCGTTGAAGTTATTTTGGTTAAATTTGAGCCGTCCGGAGGTCTTTTCACCCGAGGAGTTCATTTTAGAGTACCGAGTCGTCGCCTTTGAGGTAAGTATCTAGCCTAACCTTGTGTGGGGGAAACTAACCCTTAGGATTTGAGTCTTCTATGTTTATTTTAGTCCGTGTACGTGAGGTGAAGAGTGCGTGCTCGGACTTATTTGAGGGAAGTTGGCCTTTTAGGGTTCTTAGGTCCTTATATTTACTGTGTATGAAGTGGTTATTGATATGTTGGCTTCCTACTTGCTAGTTTACTTCTACATGCTTTAATTAGAGATAATTGCTTTAGGATGCCCTCTTACTGTCTAATTGAAGCTTATTGGACTTAACTGAAGATTTTACCTCTTCTACCGTCATGCTATATTTTTCATAAACTGCCTATCTTTTAAATTATTAGTATCTCATCCTATAATTGTTTATCCTTAATTGGAGTTTAGATTATCTTCTGCTGCTTATCCTTAATTGAATTGTTGAACATCTTTCTATTAGATAACCTCTATTAGATGACTTGCCTTTATTTGGAACTATTTGATTCGTGTTGGCTTCTTATCATTGACTTGAATATTATGGATTCGTTGCTACGTTTTTGTTTTCCCTTGTTAAGTTGTTCCCTTTACACCAAGTATTCTCTACCGTGATTATTCCTTGTGGATGAGTCCTACCGTTTCTTGTGATTTTAATTTCTTGTATTTGATTTGCTCGTCGTACTTTGTATTACTGTAATTGTTGCTTTGTACTTGTTGTGGTGATGTACGAGTTTTCTGTCGTGCTATAACTGTTGTCTTTGTTGGTTGCACTGCTTATTTAATTTGGGACTACGGACATATTCTGGGAGATCCCCTTGTACTGCATATTTATTTTGGGACTACATATGTATTCCGGTAGATTCACCAGTACTGCATATTTATTTTGGGACTACAGACGTATTCCGGGAGATCCCGCTACACTACATATTTTTTTGGGACTACAGACGTATTCTGGGATATCCCTCTATACTGCATATTTATTTTGGGAATACAAACGTATTCCGGGAGATCCCCCAGCACCGCATATTTATTTTGGGACTACGGACGTATTCCGGGAGATCCTCCTGTACTACATAATAAATTCGGGACTACAGGACGGGATCCCGGTAGATTCCCCTGTTGATATATCAGTGTTCGGAGCTGCTAATCTTCTATGCTTAGGTGTCACAGGGTGACCTATACTCGAAAGTTATTTATTTGAAAAGTATATTTGAAAAGCATTTATCTTGAAGAAGCTATGTTTGAAAGACATTTATTGAAAAGTATATTTGAAAAGCTTTTATCTTGAAAGAATTATAGTCGAAGAATATCTATTTGGAAAATTTATATTTGAAAAGTAACTATCTTGAAAGAACTATGTTTGAAGGATATTTATTTGAAAAGTTTATATTTGAAGGAAGTATATTTCAAAAGAATTTCTTATGGGAAAGGATTATATTCTAAAGATTCCAATATAAAAACTTAAGGGTGGAAGTTTACGCTTGAAGGATTCCAATATAAAAACTTAAGGGTGGAAGTTTACGCTTGAAGGCCTGATGTGGAAATTATGGCAGTGCTGAGTTACAACTTGCCTTCTGTGTCTTATTATGGTGTTCCGCTATTTACTTGTTGTTTTTCCTTCCTTATTGCAGTTGCTATGTTGTTAGCCATATCGTGTAGTCCTTATATAGATGTCATGTTCTGTCATTCCTATACTTATGTTTGTTCAGTTTATTAGACCAGTGCGCGTCTTGACTAGTCCTCTTCACTACTTCACCGACGTTAGTCTTGATACTTACTAGGAACCGCTGTGGTGTGCTCATACTACACTTCTACATATTTTTGTGCAGATCCAGGTATTGATCGTTAGTAGTTGTGTGGATCCTTGCTGAGGAGACTCAAAGTAAACCTGCCGCTGCGTTCGCAGGCTTCGTAGTCACCTTCTTACTTTGTATTCAATTGTTTTTACTCATTTCCAAACAGTTATATTTAGAAGTGATGGCAAACTCTGTAGATCTTATGACTTGTACTACCGATTTTTGAAAATTGTTAATTCTGTAAAGACTTCTATATCGAGACTGTTAGATTTTCCTTTATTATTGTTGTTATTCAGTACATGTTAGGCTTACCTAGTCCCGAAGACTAGGTGCTATCACAATACCCAACGGAGGGGAAATTGGGTCGTGACATCCCAAAAATTCTCCCCGGGCCCACTACTCGGAATCCGATAAAAACTACAAAGTTATGAAACTCATTCACTCACGAGTCCAACCATACCAAATTTATCAAAATCCGACTTCTAAAATAAAGCCCTAATCCTCGTATTTATAGTACACCTCTCTGCTCTTCACTACGCAGTCCGTGAACTTCCACCGCGGCCGCGCACCCCTCACCGCGGTCCGTGAACTTCCTACCGCGGCCACGAAAATCCTAAATCTCTTGCAGTCACGAACAAATTTATGCGGTCCGCGCCAGCCTCCACCGCTGACCACGAAATCCTGCCGCTGACCGCGAAATCCTACCGCGGTCTGCGAAATTCTGCTGAGGTCCGCGACTGCAAAACACCAGAAGAAATACCTGAGTTCCGAATTTGTCCAAAACTCACCCCGAAACACCGAGGCCTTCATAACCCTAACCAAAATCACCAACAAGTTATATATCAACTTACGAACTTGGTCAAATCCTCGGAACTCACAAAACAACCTCCAATTACCAAATTAACCTTGGATTCAAGCCTAAGAACTTCTAACTTCCAATCTCCGCAACCGACACTGAAACCTACCAAACCTCATCCGAATAATCTCAAATTTTGCACACACGTCACAAATGACTCTACGAACCTACTCCAACTTCTGGAATCTTATTTCGAGTTCGATAATTTCCACTACCGACCGAAATCTCTAAAAATCCAACTTTCGCCAATTCAAGCCTAAATCTACTACGGACCTCCAAAACACATTCTGGACGCGCTCCTAAGCTCAAGATCACTCAATGGAACTAACGGAATCGACGGAATTCCATTCCGGAACCGTCTTCAAACAATTCCGACTACGGTCCAAATTCTAAGACTTAAGCTCTCATTTAGGGACTAAGTGTCCCAAAACACGCTGAAACCAACCAATCCTCCTGGCAAGTCTCAATAGCAGAAACAAATATGGGGAAAGCAGTTATTAGGGAATCAGGGCTCTATCTCTCAAAACGACCGCCCAGGTCATTAAAATTTTGTACCTGTGGGTGGTTAAGGTTAGGGTTGACACCAGTCTCAAAAGACGGAACCAGTGCACTCGTTTTGTGAAACAATCTTTTGTAAATAACTTAATTTTAAGAAAAATCAACGACGGGGGGCTAGTTTTGCAATTCTGACCGAGGAAAAGGTGAATATTTTTGCAACTATAGCCCCTTCTTACTTTCAAGGATTGCTTTAGGGTCGGGAAGGGCATTATGGTAAAAGTGATGCCCAATTGACAGACATGTCCGTCGTGCGAGAACAACCCTTCGACAATTTTAAAGATTTTCTAAGGCTATTCTGACAGAACCATATTGGGATTAACCGAAGCTGGTCCTGTTTATTTGTTTTTGATAAAAAAAAAACTAGACATATTTCCTTTTTTTTTTAGTTATTTTTTGAAAAAATGGGGCCGAAACCTATGGAGGTTGCCTACGTATCTCTAATCCGGTGAGAATCAGACCCGCGTAGTTCGTAAATGTTTCAGGAATAGGATGACATTTTTTTAAAAAAAAATTCAGGCTTATAATAATCCTTTTGGATAAAATTTGACAGGGTTTTTGGATTTTTCAAATAGCAAGCTTTTTTGACAATAGGGTAAATTTTCTCTCTCTCGTTTTCTCCCTTCTTGTTTTTCCCTCAATATTTTTTTAAATATTTTTTTATAATTTTTAGAAACTGGTCAACATGCACAAACCAAATCAAACATAATGCACAAATAGCACATAAGATGCATCAGGATGGTCATGTAATTCTCAGGTACACCTGTCCTAGACGCACCCAACCCCTGTTTTGAGTCCCTAAAGTCAAATGCACATGATGCAAACAAACGTTTCTACTAGAGATTCCGCATGAGGCTATGTTATTCTAGGTTAAATCCCAGGGGGAGTGTTTTAGACCTGGCTTACCCAAGCAGACAGCTCGAGCAGAGGTAGGGCAAGTATCGGGAGAGCGAAAGTCTACCCGGCCTAGTTACTGACCCAACCTCGTTCTAATTGGTATGACTTCTAATAAAAAATTGGGCCACGCGCACGTGTTCACCATAAATTTAGAAGACTCAGAAGTGAGGCGTAAGAAGACAGTTTAATACAATTCAAATAATATCAAAGCGGTAAATAGGCGGCAATTAGCAAATTAGGCCCAAAAACACATTAATAACATCAAATCAATAAAGACAAGTACATCACATTACAAGCTCGAATTCTGAACCCTAAACAGAAGTTCTGGTTCTTGTCCCCAGTAGAACAGCCAAAGTTGTCACACCTCCTTTTTTCGCGAGGGGATAGGGAGTTTTTCCAATTGAAATGACATTAATAAAAATGGGAATTTTTTTAGATTCAGAGTCGCCACTTAAGAATAATTTATGGTGTCCCAAGTCATCGGTTTATTTTAAATCCCAAATCGAGGAAATTTGACTCTGTTTAAAAGTCCGCAAAACCAGAAGACTGGGTAAGGAATTCTGTTAATCCGGGAGAAGGTGTTATGCATTCTCGGGTTTCGTGGTTGTTTAACCAAAGAATTAGATTCTTAGTCAAAGTTATTTTAAGAAGTAATCGTAAATGTTGCGTGAAGATTATGTAACGTTTAGCTCATTGATTGAAGATCTTTGATTCTGCCTTGGTTCATTTTGGTCGTGTCTCTTCAACTCCTCAATTAGACTGGAACTCCCGCATATAATTGTCTCGTGTGTATGCTATCCCGTTCCTCTTTGTCCCGTACTTCTTTCTAAACTTCTGACCAGCTGTCATGTTTCCATTGATCCACGTAGATTGCCTTGTCATCAGAAATATTACACGTGTGAAGTCTATTTTTTACCAATACATATAGTCCCCTCACTTACCATTTATTTATCAATTAAATATTTGGTAAGTGGATACTCATGTATGACGGGAATTGTTTGCCGCCGTTTCACTCGTACCATTGCATCCGTCTCTGAATGTATACGTCGCTTGTCACTTCCATTGAATGCTCGTGCCATGTGGCATTTTCGGATTGATTCTATAATTCATCAGCGCCTTTTAGGGCTTTTTTCGGCTGCATCAGTCACGAAGTGACAGTTCGAATTATGACTTTCACATCAGTGTTTTTTCCATTTTTTTGATGGTTGCCTCTGAGTATAAATACCCTTTTTCCTGCCTTTGCTTTCATGAAAAACTTCTAAATTTCCTTCGTTACTTGTAAATTACTCTTTCACGTAAATATGTCTTCCTCAAATCAAGAACCCAAGAAGGTTATCATTGTAGACGAACTATCTCCTTCTTCTGCTCCAATCCGGAGTAGAGGGGTGGTAGACTAAGAAGCTTGAGTTCTACACGTTCTAAGGGTTCTTCTTCTCCTTGCAACATTACTCCCCCGCCATCTTCTAGGGCTAATGTTTCTTCATCTTCTTTTATGGCTAGAGCTTCTAGATCTTCTTCTAAGAGTAGAGAACCTAACGAACCACTTCATGAGCCAAAGGTTGATGAGATTGTTCCTGCTGAGTTTTCTTTTGTAAAGGATAGTGAGGCCATAAGAAAACGGCTTTCTTTTATGACATCTCATGATCGTGTTGATCTTTACCCTACTCAAATCACTGAGGGTTTAGTTTCACTCGTGCGTAGAGATTGTTATTGGAAATTTGACTTTCCAGTCTTAGTTCCCAATGAGAATCAGAGAATAACCTCTTACAGAACTGGGTATTCTTTTGTATATACTTACCCCTTTACTTTAGGATTCAAGTCTCCCATCGACCCTGTCATCATAAAATTCTGTCGATTTTTTAATGTGTGCTTGGGACGGATCGGTTCTATTATTTGGAGGGCAGTAGCATGCCTTAGATATTTGGCCACCTTAGCTTCAGTTCCTTTTAATTTTCATCATCTCATTCATCTCTATTCTCCTATGTTGTTCCGCCAAGGAGTTCTTACTCTTGCGGCTAGGAGTAAAAGAGTTTTGGTTATACCTGATGATGATAAAGATAGAGGGTGGTATGTCTGGTATGTTGTTGTCCCTACTAAAGGTTTGGTAGGTGAAGAAAATCTCTCCTTCCTTGAGAAGTGGAACTTTGCACATGAGTAAAAATTTGATCACTTTCTTCTTTATTATTATTTTTTTAATAAATCTTTAGTACCGTGACTGTTTATTTTTTATTTTTGCAGCAACCATGGGTATCGTTGAGGAGGTCTCTGATTTCCGTGTTGGGTAGAAAAATTGTTGTTGATTGTTGTTGGTCCCAAACGCACACACAAGTATGCATGGTCGTACAAGTAATATAATGATAAATCGAGTGTCGAACCCATAGAGACTTGTGTAGACTACTCACAATTCACTATCATTGTTATTTAATCAAGCCAAAATAAAAATCCAATAATGTAACTATGTTATACTACAATTCTAAGAAATAACTAATTATCAAGTAACGAGTTGATTGTTGTGTATTCAATAGAGATAAATATTCTAGGGTTGTGATCAATTCACCACTCGTATTGCATTCTAATTAACTCTCCCTTTCATATAATTCACTCATGGTTGCTAATTAATCAATAAATTCTCTCATAGCCTTCTCCCGAAGCACTACTCGCCTATTCTCACTAGATTAACGCCTATATTCCTATGAAATTAATCTATCATAACGCATTAAGATTATGATATTTAATTAAGCACGGTGACTAGGTATATCCCTATCCTAACCACAAACCCGCTCCCCTGAAGGGTTAAGATCGCGCTCTCTTCAACTCTTCTCTAATCTATACACGGCTCTCCCAAGCATAGCATAGATAGTATATAGAACCTAACATTTGTCCAGACAATTAAGAAATTAAAATAGAATTGAAGAAACAACCATATATTGAGTGAATTAAAATCAAGTTTAAGCTAATGTTGAATAACAATATTCATGGCTAAATCACAACCCCAGAACAATGGGTGTTTAGCCACTCATGCTATAATCAAACAATTGCATAAGTGTTGAATTAATTGTAAATACTAGAAAAAGATGAAGAAAATTGAGAATCATTCGCTCCCTAGAAATTCCGTGTGTATTCTTCCTCCAAAGTGGCGTCCAACCCCTCAAAAATAAACATAGACCTGCTTTTATACGTGTTGGGTAGATTTAGGGCCGAAATAACTGTGTCCCAAGCAAAATAGGAAAAATTCTCGTCATCGGCGCCCTAGGTAGTATCAGGCACCCACCAGGGCGCTGCCCAAAATTATGTTTCTGCCTCCAGTGCCATAGGTGGCGCCCAGCCCTGCCTGTGGCGCCCAAAATCGCTTTTTGTACGGTTTTTGTGTTTTGGCTCTAATTTCGCGCGTTTCGACACCAATTGATCCCGAATCATTCCCACACATAAAAACACTTCAAATTAATATAAATCATCTAGTTCAAGAACCCCTGGTGACTTTTAAACCACATTCTTTCCCATCTCACCTTGCCAGTCTGGATTGATTTTGGAGAATTTATTCAATAATGCAAATATTTCATCATTATTCATCTCCAATACCTGACCTCCAGCTGCTGCATCTACCACAATTTTTGTTTGGGGATGGAGCCCCTCAATGAAAGTGTGAACTAACACTTCGTTTGTCTGATTGTAATGAGGACAGTCTCTGAGTATCCCCTTGAACCTTTCCAATGTTGAATATAAAGATTCGCCTGCTTTCTGTTTAAAGGAGACTATCTCACTTCTGATCTTTGCAGTCTTGCGTGAAGGGAAGAACCTTGCCAGAATTTTTCTCGCCATATCGCTCCATGTTGTAATGGAATTAGTTGGTTCTGCCTTTAGCCATCGCTTTGCTTCGCCCAACAGAGAGAATGGGAAAAGTGTGAGCCTCACATAATCTGGTGTGACCCCGTTAGTGATATAAGTATCACTAATCTCCAAGAAGTTCAGAATGTGCTGCTGTGGATCCTCGTGTGGAAGACCCATAAACTGCCCGTTTGCATAAGTAGCTGGATCATGCTCTGTTTCAGCTCAAAGTGCCCAGTGATTCTGGGTTTCACGATGCTGGAGGTAACATTAGCAATACTGGGCAATGCTACTTCCTGAACAACCATGTGTTGTTCCTCTACAATGTTCACAGGAATTTGAATGAGGTCCTGAATATTGTCTGTATCCCTTGCTTCCCTCAACCTTCTGTTAAATCTTCTCTCAGGTTCGGGGTCAAAGCCGTCGAGTCTGTCCTGGCTTCTGACCCTATGAATTCAATCAAAGTTCCTAAGATTAGAGTAACAATCACGTAACGTTAGACTGGACAAAATAAACAATTAAGGTAAAAACTAGAAAGTAGTCTATATTCAAGTCCCGGCAACGGCGCGAAAAACTTGTTGGTCCCAAACGCACACGCAAGTATACGTGGTCGTACAAGTAATATCATGATAAATTGAGTGTCGAACCCATATAGACTTGTGTAGACTACTCACAATTCACTATAATTTTTATTTAATCAAGCCAAAATAAAAATCCAATAATGTAACTATGATATACTACGATTCTAAGAAATAACTAATTATCAAGTAACAAGTTGATTGTTGTGTATTCAATAGAGACAAATATTCCAGGGTTGTGATCAATTCACCACTCATATTGAATTCCAATTAACTCTCCCTTTCATATAATTCACTCATGGTTGCTAATTAATCGATAAATGCTCTCATACCCTTCTCCCGAAGCACTACTCGCCTATTCTCAATAGATTAACGCCTATATTCCTATGAAATTAATCTAACAGAACGCATTAAGATTACGATATTTAATTAAGAACGGTGACTAGGTGTATCCTTATCCTAACCACAAATCCACTCCCCTGAAGGGTTAAGATCGCGCTCTCTTCAACTCTTCTCTAATCTATACACGGCTCTCCCAAGCATAGCATAGATAGTATATAGAACCTAACTGCCCGCAATACAATTAAGCAATTAAATACAGAATTGAAGAAATAACCATATATTGAGTGAATTAAAATCAAGGTTAAGCTAATGTCGAATAACAATATTCATGGATAAATCACAACCCCAGAACAATGGGTGTTTAGCCACTCATGCTATAATCAAACAATTGCATAAGTGTTGAATTAATTATAAATACTAGAAAAAGATGAAGAAAACTAAGAATCCTTCGCTCCCTAGCAATTCCGTGTGTATTATTCCTCCAAAGTGGCGTCCAACCCCTCAAAAATAAGCTTAGACTTGCTTTTATACGTGTTGGGTAGGTTTAGGGCCGAAATAACCGTGTCCCGGGCAAAATAGGAAAAATTCTCGTCACCGGCGCCCTGGGTAGCGCGTGGCGCCTACCAGGGCGCTGCCCAAAATTATGTTTCTGCCTCCAGCGCCACAGGTGGCGCCCAGACCTGCCTGTGGCACCCAAAATCGCTTTTTGTCCGGTTTTTGCGTTTTGGCTCTAATTTCGTGTGTTTCGCCCCGAAGTGATACCGAATCATTCCTACACATAAAAAAACTTCAAATTAATATAAATAATCACATTAACATCTAAAACTCATTACGGACTGCCTCAATTGCCATCCTTATAGCTTCTTCTCTATGTTGTGTTGCCCCTCTTGCAGCTAAATCTACCTCGTCTTCACCATTATTAGCCATGTGTTCCTGGGTTGAAGGTTGCCCCAAGAACTTTCCGGTGAACTCTTTCTCTTTCCTCAGTTGTCGCATGTGTTTTTCCAACTCCTGTTGTAGGGTATTACTTTTTTTTAAGAAGATTGAGTCATACACTACGAACATAGCATGTTTCCTACACACGAAAGAGAAGCCCGTGAAGAATAGAATAAAAATAAATTCCTGAAGTAGCACCAAAAACTATTTTGAACAATATTGATTGCTTATCCCCTGTAACGACACCAAAATTTTGACGAGCGCAAAACACAACACGAAATTGATGCTCGCTAATCAAAGATATAATAGAATACTATCGTCTCCGCAGTCATTGGATTCAAACAATGTGTGAATAATTTCTTATTTAATTGATATTCAGGAGGATCAACACTTGAGTTAAATGATTATGAACTATGTTTAACTACTAAAATAAAGCAATTGACAATTGACTGCAAAGAACTAGAGATTAGTAGAGTTTGTTTCTCACAAAAGTGAGGAATGAGGGTTTGACAGGATAGGTGCAAGATAGCTATTTAGGATTTAACTCTAGTTTAATTCACTCTAATGTTCTAATGATTCTCACGAATTCACTCGATGATTAGTTCAAACGTGTAGTCAAAACTCCTCTCTCGATTGAACCTTAACTCTATGAGGTGAACTAATATAAGCACTGTAAAAGTATGCAAACATGCGCTAAAGGATTATTCTTTAGGAAAATGTCTCTCGAATATTCTCCTAACTTGATTTAATCAACAATTCAGCAAGCTCTTTTGATTATTTAAGAGAATCAATGAATTAAATTAAACAAAATAATGCAAAGATATTCAGCAAAATATTCTTTTTTCAATTAAATAGACCAATGAATAAAGTTGCAACAACTCAAAACCCCATAAACGAATTCAAGCAAGAAATAGAGTTAAAATCCAAAAATATTGATCAAAACACCATATCTGTCAAACCCTAAGGTAAACTACTCCATAATCATGGAGTAATTTATCACAAATATAATTAAAAATGAGAAAACATCAATCTAACATTACAATCCAAACTCCCGTATTGAATTGATAGACAGATGATGAAAACCAGTGTCTTGTAGCCTCCAATGCTCTCCCAAAGCTTCCGGCCTTCAAAAATATTTATTTGGTGTATTTATACACTGTAGGAGTGGCCCCAGGTGAAATTACCTTTTCCAAGCCAAAAATTACATAGGCACGTCGTGCCATGTGCCGCCCCATGCAGAGCGCTAGTGGGGAAGTTCAAAGAGCAAGTTCTGACAGGTAACAGCAAAAAATACAATGTCGCTCTGCCCCATGCGGTGCATCAATGGAGTTTCTCTAGAGTGACCATTTTCTTCACGTTGTGACATCCAGACTTGGCTCCCGACCCCCGAATGCGATCCCATGTTTATTCCTTGGGCTTTTACTCAGACTTCAAAGCTCCAACTTGTTTGATTTTTCTCTCGAATATATGTTTAACTCAAAATTACTTCCTGCAAGGCATAAAACACATAATAAGTGCAATACACTAACATTCAAACTCAAACACAAGTAAAATGCAACAATTAGAGTGCAAAGTGTGACTAAAAACGTGATTCTAGCCTATCATCAAATATCCATAAGACTCCCTAAGTTCTGGCATTGACAAAATCTCATTACATTAAAACAGTACTTGAAAAATTCAAGCACTTAGATTTTAAAGTTGCAAAGACTCCAATTGACGTGAATCTTGCACTAGCGAAGAACAAAGGCCAAAACATATCAATTGGATTATGCTCGTGTATTGGGATGTTGAATGTATATCATGAATTTTACACGACCAGATATAGCTTGTGCTGTAAAGAAATTGAGGTGATACACGAGTAATCCAGCTCAATCTCATTGAATGGCAATGAAACGAATTTTGGGATATTTAAAACATACCCAGTACTTTGCTTTGTGCTACAATAAATATCTTGCGGTGATTGAGGGATACTGTGATGAAAATTAGATCATCGGTTCAATTGATTCTAAGTCCACAAGTGGATATATATTCACTATTGGTGGAGGATCAGTATCTTGAAAATCGTCTAAACAAACTTGTATTTCCCACTCTTCAATGGAGGCTGAGTTCATGGCCTTAGATAAAGCCGGTGAAGAAGCTGAATGTCTCTGAAATTTCTTGAAAGTTATTCCATTTTGGCCCAAACCGTTGGCCCCAATATGTATACATTTCCATATTCAAGCGCCAATTGGAAGGGCTGAGACCGTTATGTATAATCAGAAATCTCGTCATATACGATGAAGACATGAACGCTTTAGAAAATTACTCTCTAGAGGAATTATCACGTTTGACTACGTAAAGTCAAGCGATAATATGTCGGATCCCCTTACGAAAGGCCTAATTAGAGAGGTGCTTGAGAAATCATCAAGTAGGATAGGACTATGCCCGAGGACAAGTTATTGTGGCGGTAACTCTACCTAGAAAATCGGAGATCCCAAGATCTAGGTTCAAGGAGATCAAACAAAGTCACTAATGACGGTTCACCATTATCAACTAAACTTTTGGTCCATTTTCGTGATGAGACAATGTTCAGTACCAAGGATAAAGCAAGGCCTTTAATGGTTTCTAAATTTAATACACAGTATATCAAATAGTGTATCTACGAGATGACACGTTTAGGAATCACCTATGTAAGTGTGAAATGTTTGCCACTTCAAGGAGAATTTTGCAAGGCTAGTTCTCTACGTACTTATGAAATCAGGCGGTGTTCATGGCTGAAACGAACACAACAATGAGAACCAAAGACGGTTAAGGGTTGATTGTGTGACTTATGGTTGTCTAGGTATACACCAATGTTCGGTGGTTCAACGATATCAAATCTACCGATTGACCGAGTATATCCGATATAAGTTCACTATGGAAATTTTAAAGGGAAACTTGCTTATCCAAATGTGATTAATCCTTGCTTGCAAATCACACGGTTTTCGTACATATTTCCGTGATATAGCCATTCCCCATTCATTTGGGAGATTGTTGGGTTTAAGTTTGTTAAAAGCTTAAAATAAAGAGTGAATTTAAGCTTGTTAAAAGCTTAAAATAAAGAGTGCGTGGGAAATGGAAGAAAAAATAAAATATTTGAATTTCCCTCCTTGACAAAGGGACATTTTCCCATATTGAAGGAGGAAAAGAGTTTTGATGGGAATACAAGTTCCTAGAAACTATGTGTTATGTGCATCTGATGCTGAAGAAACACACTCACTTTTGTTTTTTGAATGTGAGTACTCAAGAAAACAATGGAGCTCCTTCTTATGCTGGATAGGAGAAAATAGTCAAGTAGAAAGCTGGGAAGAGGAAATTGAAAGGATAACGACCAAAAAATGAAGCAGCAAATCTCGTGTAGAGATCATACAATGGCTGCTAGACGCGATTGTCTATCATATTTGGAATGAACGCAATGCCAGAAGATTTCAAGAACAACACCAAGACCACAGACTTAGATCAAGAGAGATTGCTATCCAATTGCATAGCAAAGGATAACACAGAAGCAGATGGAAAAGGATATTAGAAAGTATAAACTCATATCCAAACTTAGTATAGGAATATATTGTAATGAAACCCAACTGATAGGGAGAGTGTCAATAGAGAGTTACAAAGATGAGGACTAGTTCTAGAGTCAACAATGAACTAGAGGATGTATATATTCATACTTGGTTGAATAAAATTTTTATTGTTTGACCAAAAAAAAGAGCTTTGATAGGTATATATACAATTTCTCTTCTTCTAGCTCTTAAAGAGTTAAGAAAAAGGCAAGCCTCCCGCCGTCGTCGTCGCTCGGCTTCGGCTTCGGCTTCGGCCAACTGATTGATTGCTTTTTTGGACCAAACTTATTTTTTAATTAACGTAATTGATTTTTCGTTTTAATTTGCGTAAATATCCAGTTACGTAATTGTCGTTTTTATGCGAACAACCATAACAATCATTATGAAAAGTTGCACCTCTTCGTTTAAACCCAACTTGTTGACTATAAATAGTAGACGATTCCCTCAGATTTTCCTTACGAAAAATTCTAAAATCTCCTTCTTTTTAATCATTATTTTTAACTACAAAGAAAGCAATAGTAAGTGTGATTTGCTACCAATCCTTGTGTTCACTGAAACACTGGGGTTTGAAGTACCGCTACACCAATGTACAATCCATTTTATTCTGGGAGGAAATAATCTACAAACACACTTATCTTCTTGCCTTGCCTTGTATTTTGGACCATGCCTCGCCCATAAGCTCATGACCATGTCTTTGCCACGAACCTATTCGTCCCACTGATCCACACGCATGTCTTAGCCAAGTGCCATGCGCCTTCTTTGCCATAGCCGTCGCCCTCAATCAAGGCTGCCTTGCCATCACCCAAGGCACCTCGCCTAGATGACTTGTCTAAGTCCATGCACTGACTTAGCCACACCTCCAGATCCGAACATTGCTTGCCAACACCTATGCCAAGGGGCAATGTACAAGCCCTTGACATAGATTCTTCCTGACATCCATCATGGCTCAATATTAGGGGCTAACAAACCACCCCCAATAGTTGAACTCGACGCCCTCGTCGAGGCTGATTTCAAGTAGTCCTCAATTTGATCTTCAAATTGCCATAAAGAATTACCCTTCTCCCAAGTCGCATCTTCCTTGGGTTTGCCTTTCCATTGAATCAAAAATTATGTCCATATGTTCTTCTTGTGCATCCCAAGTACCCGGTGGTCCAGAATCTTTTTAATCTCGTCCTTAATCTGAGTGCGCACTTCAGGAGGAGCTCTCTTGATTTTGTGCCTACTCGGGTCTTCAGGATCTTCCACATAAGGCCTCAAGTAACTCACATGGAAAGTGGGGTGTATCTTCATTCTGTCCGGCAGCTTCAAACGGTAAGCAACCTCTTCTACCTTTTCAATCACTTCAAACGGACCATCATATCTTGAAACCAATGCTCTATGCCTTACCCGTGTATAAATCTTTTTCAAGATTTGTGGAGTAAGCTTCAACAACACCTTGTCGCCCACTTTGAATTCCAATGGACGCCTGTTCCGATCAGCATACTCCTTCATGCGTTTTTGTTCCAATTTCAAACTGTCTGTTGCTTCTTTCATCATGGCCTGTCTATCCCAACCATAGCGATAGGCAGCTGGACATTTACCTCCAGTTTTTTGTTGCGCCATCCCCATCGGTAACCTTGGTTGTTTTCCCAACACAATCTTGAATGGACTCTTCTCTGTTGCTGAAGACTTGTGACAATTATAAGAGAATTGTGCACAGTCTAATAAATCTGTCTAGTTTCCCTGACTAGCAGTCACGAAATGTCTCAAGTATTCCTCCAACAGATGATTGACTCTTTCGGTTTGGCCATCAAGTCGGGGATGGTTTGCCAATGAGAAATTCAAGTTTTTACCCATCAGATTGAACAAATAAATCCAGAACCGGCATGTGAACCTTGCATCCCTGTTGCAAATCACATCCTCTGGCATACCCAAATGCTTGACAACATTCGTGAAGAATAACTCAACAACAACCTTTGAGGGACATTCTGTTGGGGCAGCAATAAAAACAGCATACTTTGAAAACCTATCGACCACAACCATGACTGAAGATTACCCATTTACCTTAGGAAACCCGCTGATAATTGGGCAGAGGTTGCAGCAACCCCGCTTCTTTCTTCCTCTCAGTTTTGTCAAGTTGACAAACGAGGCAGCTCTTCACATAAGCTTCAACGTCATGTTCCATTCTTGGCCAAAAATAACATCGGGACAGTACTGCCATCATCCTTTCAATTCCCGGATGACCAGCCCAAAGTGTATCATGTGTTTCCTTCAGCAACTCTCGTCGCAATCCTTCACCAAGTGGTACCACGATTCTCCCCCCTCTGAAATAGAGGAGATCGTCCTCGATCCAGTACCTCTGCACTGTGCCTTCCCTAACATGATTCATCGTTTTGATGTACGATGGATCATTTGCAGCAGCAGACTTGATTTTATCAGGAAAATATGTCTCAATTCTTGTGATTGAATAAACAGCAGCAAAGACTTCCTTCTGACTCAATGTATCAGTGACTTGGTTGTGTTTCCCTGGTTTATGCTCCTACACAAAGTCGTATTCTGCCAAAAACTCCTACCAACGCGCTTGTTTCAGGCTCAACTTATTCTGATCTTTGAAAAACATATTGTCCACATTGTCCGTCCTCACGACGAACTTTGTTCCCAGCAAATAGACACGCCAAATCTGCAGATAATGAACAACAGCAACCATCTCTTTTTCATGACCCGAGTACCTCTGCTCCGCTTCATTCAGTTTTCTGCTTTCAAAGGCCATAGGATGACCTTCTTGAACTAACACTCCTCCAATAGCCTTGTCGGAAGCATCGGTGTGTACTTCAAAGGGCAGCTCGAAATCGGGAAGCCGCAAGATAGGTTCCGAGGCAATGGCTTCTTTCAACATGCCAAATGCAGCATTGCACTTTTCTGACCATTCTCACCTAAAGTTTTTCTTTAACAAATCTGTTAAAGGAGCAGACTTCTTCGGTAACCAGCAATGAATTTCTTGTAATAATTAGCCAACCCAAGGAAAGATCTCAATTCTTTCACTGATTTTGGTGCCTGCCATTCCACAATGACCTGCACTTTGATTGGGTCCATTCGCACTTGATTTTGGCTAACCAAGTGCCCCAGAAATTTTATCTCCTACCTTGAAAATCCACACTTCTCCATCTTGACATATAATTGGTACTCCCTCAAGCGAGATATCACCCTAGTCAAAGGTAACTTATGCTCATCCAGCGTTCTACAATAGATGACTATGCCGTCTAAATAGACCACGACAAAGTCATCTAAGTATTCATAAAGGACATCATTCATAAGATTGAATAACGTATTAGGTGCATTCGTCAATCCGAACGGCATGACCAAATATTCATATAAGCCATACCTTGTGACACAAGTTGTTTTAGTCTCATCGCCTTCTGCTATCCTCACCTGCCAATAACCAGATCGCAAATCCAGTTTTGTAAACCAGCACGCCTTGCTCAATCTGTCCATCAAATATTGCACTATGGAACCGGTTATTTTCTCTTTACCGTCACCTTGTTCAGTGCTCGATAATCAATACACATCCTTAGAGTCCCGTCCTTTTTCTTTTGGAATAAAACAAGTGCACCAAAGGGAGCTTTGGAAGGTTGAATCAGTCCCGCATCAAGTAAATCATTCAACTGTTTCCTCAATTCAACCAACTCTTTTGGCGCCATTCTGTAAGGAGGTTTAGCCGGCGGCACTGATCCCGGCAACAAATCAATTTTGTGATCAATAGCCCTCCTTGGTGGCAAGTTCTTAGGCAACTCAGGCGGCATCACATCGGCAAAGTCACTCAAGATTTGAGCGACGCAATCCGGTAATTCAACAAGCATATCGGGCTTCACTTCAACCATAGCAGCAAGGAAAGTATCATCTCCCCTTTTTAAACCGTTCTCAACCATCATGGCAGAAAT